>OZ030026.1:36836420-36923920 GCA_964023405.1 Apodemus agrarius
GTTCCGGTGTGTGGTCCACGCGTGGTCCACGCGTCTGCTGTGTTGATCACAAGCGCCACAAATCAACTCCTTCCAATGAGGCTGTTGGACTGTGTGAGTAATCTGGGCTTAGATGAAGCAAGAGGCTCACTGGGCAAGGTACAGATGAAGTATAGGCCTGTAATCCAGAGAGGCTGAGGTTGGGGGATGGTGACTAATTACCTAGCAAGGCTTGTCTTTAAAAGGTTCCAAATGCTGGGCGGTGGTGGCGCACGACTTTAATCCCAGCACTTGGGAGGCACAGGCAGGCGGATTTCTGAGTTCGAGGCCAGCCTGGTCTACAAAGTGAGTTCCAGGACAGCCAGAGCTACACAGAGAAACCCTGTCTCGAAAACAACCAAAAAAAAAAAAAAAAAAAAAAAAAAGTTCCAAAATGCCACACAGGGGCCATGCATGTGTAAAGCCAAGAGAATACAGATCCGCAGCAGGGCTGGGGCTGGGGCTCAGTTGGTAGGGTGTTGCGGGAAATATTAAAAAAGATTTAAAATATTAAACAATTTTTTAAAAAGTTTTTAAAATATTAAAAAAAAAAACTCTCCGGAGCTGCTGATCTTTAGGCCGGCAAACTCTTGCGCCCCGCTGCCGGGCCATCTCACTCGGCAGAGGACCCTGAGTTCCACTCGCTACCACGCAGCGCCCCACACACCCACGATCTGCCAGCTCACCATCCAATTACCCTTACCCGGTAGAAGCATAACTCTTAACGCTTGATTAGTTAGCCAATTAGATTTATGTATATTATAAACACAATTACAAATGCCAATAGATAATTTAAAAGCCAATTGATAATAAAGCTTGATCCCAGTATTCTTTTCTTTTTTTGTTTTTTTTTCGAGACAGGGTTTCTCTGTGTAGCCCTGGCTGTCCTGGAACTCACTCTGTAGACCAGGCTGGCCTCGAACTCAGAAATCCACCTGCCTCTGCCTCCCGGGTGCTGGGATTAAAGGCGTGCGCCACCACCACCCAGCGATCCCAGTATTTCTGATTTTTCGATAACATCACATCTAAATCCACCTCCGTTCTTTCCTTTCTTCCTCCTGTAACCTCTGTCTGTCTCCCCAATTCCTGGCTCCGCCTCCCCTTTCCTGTCCAATCACAGACCTTCCGCTGCTCCAATGTGATTGGACAGGAAATATCCTGCGCCAATAGGGAACATGCCCCCAGTGCACAAATCTCTGGGATCCACCCCCAGCACCTCATAAACCAGGTTTCGGGGCACTGTGATCTCAGCACATTTTTGGGAACAATATCAATTATGTGTCACAGACTGGCCTAGAACTTTCCACAGACGCACAGGGATCTGGGAGGCTTTCAGGAGGTCTGCCGGGAAGTGGTTCTGTTGGTTACTTTGGATGTTTCCCATCTCCAAAGATTTTACAGAGTTTTTTGCCCTGGCGAGAGAGTAAACGTGGCAACAGACATTAGCCCTGCCTTCCAGGGCTCTTCCCCGACCCCTGGCAGTGGAGGGGGTGAGGGGCTGGGTGAGCATCAGGCATGCGACTCAGTCAGGAAGCTAGGAAGCAAGGGATCTGGTGATCCCTTCTTGCCAGACTGCTAAAATGGGTAAACTGAGTAAAATACCCCTTTGCCGAGCATAGTGTTGATACGACCGGGTCCCGTCCTTCCTAACTCCTTCCCACACCCTGGCAGGCCATCCACACCTCGCATCTTTCGCCCCTGTCAGGGTTCCAGTACGATTCAAGACAGGGCGCGATAGCATCTCTATAATCCCAGCAGGCGGCAGGCTGAAGCAGGAAGGTTTGCAGCTCAAGGTTGGAAGGTATTTCCTATCCGTTCACACCGAAGCAGTGAGAGGCCAGTGATTGGAGGGGAGAGAGGAGGAGGAGGAGCTAAGAGAAGTGAGGGGCGGAGAGAGCAGCAGCGAGAGGCCAGTGATTGGAGGGGAGAGAGGAGGAGGAGGAGCTAAGAGAAGTGGGGAGGAGGGAGACCACTGGAGCAAGCACAGCTGAGAAGGAAGCAGAGCGGACGTCCAGATGGCTTCACACGTATTTCTGGTGTTTTGGAGAGGTTAGAAATAGTGGAATACAACTTTATCATTGTAAATTGGCATTATGTAATTGGGAGTTTTGTATACATGAAGATATTTGGATAACTATTTAAGTTTAAGAGTCATGCTTTACCGGGGATTTGTGTGTAGGGCGGGAGTACGGGATTCCCGCCGTTTTCAGAGTCTTATGGCAGAGAGGAAACCCAGTTGGGATGCTGTGAGAGCTAGCTGAAAGAGACTGGCTCTACAGCGAAACCGAGAGTCGCCCTGAGCTGGACCCGCCGGGACTTGGTGCAGAGGCTTGGCGTCGTGGGTACTTTATTAATTATTACCCACTACAGCTTAAGACCAGCCTAGGCTATTCAGTAAGACCTGTCTCAAGGAAGGTAGGAGCTGGCCACGGTGCTCCACGTTCGTAATCCCAGCACTGGGGAAGCAGAAACAGGAGGATCGTCCACTAGGACACTGTAAAATGAAGTATATAATAGCTTGTAGATATTCCATAATTAAGTATATCTATGCATTAAGCATTTTTTTTTCTCTGTGTAGCACTGGCTGTCCTGGAACTCATTCTGTAGACCAGGCTGGCCTCGAACTCAGAAATCCACCTGCCTCTGCCTCCCAAGTGTCGGGATTAAAGGTGTGCGTCACCACTGCCCGGTGCCAATATTAAGCATTCTTATAGCCGGGCGGTGGTGGCGCACACCTGTAATCCCAGCACTCTGGGAGGCAGAGGCAGGCAGATTTCTGAGTTCGAGGCCAGCCTGGTCTACAGAGTGAGTTCCAGGACAGCCAGGGCTATACAGAGAAATCCTGTCTCGAAAAAAAACCAAATCAAAAAAAAAAAAAAAAAGCATTCTTATTATGATTATTTTACTGTAATGAAAACTTCCTCTTGGTATGATTTTGTGATGTACAACTATGAATGCAAATCTTGGCTACATCTCTGATTATATTTGGAAGATCGTATTATTTTATTTTTAATCATGCGCATGCACGTGTGCCTGACTGTGGGTTTATACACGAACACAGTACTCTTGGAGGCCAGAGGTGTCAGATCCTCCTGGAGCTGGAGTTTCGGGTAGCTGTGAGCCGGAGAACAGGAGGGCTGGGTACCAAACTCAGGTCCTCAGCAAGAGCATCACTTAACTTCCCAACCATCTGCTCAGCTCTTTCGTTTCTTTAAGAGAAACTCTTAGGAGTAGAATTCCAGAGTCAAGGGGTACGCAGATGGGTCCTAGGTGAGGAAGGAGACTGGAGTACAAACCTCTCTAGGAAATGCCCTGTCCCACCCAGTGCTCCTCCTGAATGCCTCCTGGACAGAGTTACATCATGTACCTTATAGAATCTGGGATGTGGCTAAAATAGAGAGACTACACACACTCAGCTTGCAATTCACAGATGAAACACCTTTCCCCCCCCCCTACAATATACATTGATACATGTTTTCCCCTTCCCCGGTTTGTCCTATGAAACACTTCTCAGTGGCTTAGTGGGTAAAAGGCACTTGCCACCAAACTTGATGACCTACGTTCGATTCCCGTACCTGTTGGGTTTGCGATGGGAGCTGAGAAGAAAACTCCTTTCAGATACAGAGGCTTAAAAAATGAAAGCTTTTATTCTCCGAGCTCTCTGGAAGGCTGCTCGTTCCGGATCTGAACTGCACCCTCCCCCTCCAGGGAGACTGTACAACAGTTTTAAAGGATGGGAACACAAAGTGGGGGAGGGGCAGCTGCAGTGTTATTTTGACTTTATGGGCGGTACCCCTTAGAGACTGTGCTGTATCCAGGGCACCTTCAAGGACCTTAATTCATTCTCCTAGGCAATATCTGGAGCTCAAAGTGATACAGGGACAAAGGATCAGATCAGCTGCATGTAGTTAACTATCATATAACAGGCGATAGGTTATATGTTTTTGTAACTTATGCACCTTGGTTCAGATAACAGTACTTTCTATATACTTTACCGGTTAACAGACAACTAAGAAGTGGGATAGGAATTCATTCCTAGACCTGGGAACATGTTTAACCCTGCCAGCAAGATGGACAAACTGTCCTTGAGATGTCTGGACTCAGACAACTCTCTTCTTACAAGTTGTCCCTGAGATGTCTGGACTCTGGATAACTGTTTACAACAGAAGCTGTTCATCTGTCGGGACGTCCCCAGATCCCCTATGACCTGGGACCTTGAATTGAATGTCTCCCTATGATTTAATGGAACCTGAAAACTTAATGGTAGTACTTAGAATATGTTTCTTCTCTTGTTTGTTCCCAACATGTCCACGTGGTAGAAAGACAGAGCTGACTCCCCAGAGTTGTCCCTCCACGTCCATACATGTGCGGTGGTACACGCATGCTCTTCCCCTAAAAACATGTCATTGAAAAATTTAACTTGAAGGGAGACAAATACCTCCTCAGCCACTTTTGTTTTACATTCTGGGATTACTGGTGGAGATACACAATTCCTCCCCAAATCTCCACTGGCTGCTGCATTTCTCCTATGATTTGCTGAGTTATGACTCCAATATGATGCATTGTGACCTTGAAAAGTATTTTTTTTTAAGCCTATGAAACGTCCAACTGCATCATCCAGGCAGCCCAAAGGAAAGACTCTTTCCATGAAGGGATTTTTATATTTCCATATGACCACCCATAATTCAGAGTGTGTTTTCTAGTAATAAGAATAGATGGGAAAGCAGTTCCGAACAAAGTCAGCCTCTAGGGAATAAAAGGTTCTGGGGAACTGACAGGGTAGCCCAGAAACGGAAATTAGAACTTTCTAAGGGCTCACCATGAAGCGTTGCCCAAAACCAGCTTTCCTGTCTGTGCTTCGGAGCATTTTCCATTGGCCAATGTTGAAATAACCTTTGCCGTAACCTTTGCAATACCATCTCTTTTGAAACTATAAAGGAAGAATGAAACCCATCACTGCATAAAACCAGAACCCAGCCATTAATTAGAGAGTCGTCCATTTGGGCTGTGAGGCTTTTGTTAATGAGCCCTTGTATAATTATCGCCCAGTTTTTTACCAAGTGTGAGGTCTCAGTTAGGAGGAACTGCCACGGTCTCCTAAGAATAAAATTATAGAACGCTAGAGAACACAGGCAAGAAATGTCAGCTCGTTGCCAGAGAGCTAATATGGTGAGTCACTGGCTGGAATCTAGCATTTTATTGGCTCTCAGCAAGCCAGAAAAGCTTCTCAAGTTTTCTTTGAGAAGCTCAGGAATTCATCTTCCAAACCCAAGAGCTTCAAGTTCTGAATGGGGAAAGTAGACAGATTTTTATCTCATGATAACAATGTTTAAAACTGTTTTATGTTTGTTTGTTTGTTTGTTTGGCTTAGGGGTGGAAACTAAGACCAGCCTTCCATGAAGCCTGGAATAAGTGAATCTGATCTCCCTTTTTATTGGATTGATGGTCTTCAACAGCACAGACATACGTTCAGGTACACTCAGGTAATAAATGTTACGTTCAGGTAATAAATGATTATGCACTCTTTGCTCTGCCAATAACTAATCACTTGACCGTATTAATATAACCAACCTTCAGGTGCACAGTAATATAGATTTGGAAGGACGGATGGTGTGATTAAATTGACCTTCACAATAATCTATCCGAATCGCATTCTTTACACTCCACGCTTGTGAGGAGGTAGCTTAAGCAAGCCCCACCCCTTGCTTTCAAGTTTAGGAAGTAGATGCATCATAGAACCCTCTAGCCCCCCAGTCATTAAAACCTTGGCATGGCTTCTGCATAAAAGATATGCAAACTCTTACAGGACGGTGGATAGATTGCTACCTTCCCTAATCAATCGCAGAGATCCTGTGCCATCTGAACAGAACCATCACCGGCTGGTGAGCGTTACAAAGTGCCTAGGGTTGAAAATCATTCCTTTCTTCTGGCCCGCATGCATATGAAGGGACTGTAGAGATACGTCAGTTAAAGGACCCATTGATGTTTGTACCTCCAGCCTCCTCCATCCTATGATGTTTCTGGCTGTGAGTAGCATTCTCTTTTGCTCTAACCTTGCCTGCTCATCTGATAAGAATCTTCAAAGTTAATCATTATGTTTCAACTGATGTTATAGACTGTACGTTTATGTTCTTTGGACCCCCAAATTCCTGTGTTGAAGTCCTAGTGCCCACTGCGATAGTATTTGGAGGCGGGGCCTTTGGGAAGTAATTTCTGTGAGACCAAGTCATGGATCAGGCATTTCCCATGGATTCCTGTGGAGGTTTGAATGTGCTTGGCCCAGGGAGCAGGGTCAGTAGGAGGTGTGGCCTTGTTGGAGTGGGTGTGGCCTTGTTGGAGTGGGTGTGGCCTTGTTGGAGTGGGTGTGGCCTTGTTGGAGTGGGTGTGGCCTTGTTGGAGGGGGTGGGCTTTTTTCTAGCTTCCTGGAAGTCAGTCTTCTCCAGCTGCCTTTGGAACAAGAGAGAGAATTGTCAATTTCTCTAGTGCCGTGCCTGCCTGGATGCTACCATACTCTTCCTGTAATGATAATAGACTGAACTTCTGTAAGCCAGCCCCAATTAAATATTGTCCTTTGTAAGAGTTGCTGTGGTCATGGTGTCTCCTCACAACAATGAAATTAGTGTTAGAGAGAGAGAGAGAGAGAGAGAGAGAGACAGAGAGAGACAGAGAGACAGAGAGAACACATCACGCCTCCTCCTTCCTCCTTCCCATGTAAAGCTGCAGTGAGAAGCCAGCCCTCAGCCATCCAGAAGGAGCACTCCTCAAGAACCTGACCAACGCCTTAAGCTCAGACTCAAAGGCCTCCAAACTGCGACAGGCTGTCCATCAAGCAGTCCAGCCCTCAGTAAGCACCTTCTCTGGCAGCCCTGCAGACTTAGAAGTAGGACATTTCAGGGATAGTCTCTCATGACTGAACCTTTCTTCATAGTCTTTCCTGTTTTAAAAACTCAGCAGCCACTATCAAAGAGCATCAGCATTTAACGGGAAATGCAAGAGTTGAGCGCCACTATAAGATTTTATTCCATACATCCTAACAGCGACTTTAGCACTGTCACTGTAATGCAGAATCTAGCAGTTTCTTACCGAATCGTAAGTAAAGAAACAATGAGGGCCACGAAAAGGGGCTTAACCGTACAAGCTGCAGGTGGAATCCAAGGTCTGATAGTTCCAGAAGATTCCAGCAAGCCCTCTAGGTTAGATGCCATCTGAATTTTACTAAGCAATTAAGATGCACATGTAATTTTAACAACCTAATGCTGTAGGTCGGAAAATTAAACACATAGAAAAAATACTATAATTGCCTCCTGTGTATACATTACCTAAATTTCATGACAGTTAGGTGTCTCTCCTCACTGGCTTTGGGTTGTTTGTCTTTGTTTTTGTGGTTTTCAGACAGGGCTTCTCTGTGTAGTTCTGGCTGTCCTGGAACTCACTCTGTAGGCCAGGCTGGGCTTGAACTCGGAAGATCCACCTGCTTCATTGTTTTTAAGGTTTTGAATAAAATACAATAGTTAGAGCTTTGGTCTTGTCTCTCCTTGCTTTGCTTTTCTTCTTCAGAGAAAATGTCTGTTCTGGAATTGCTGAGCACAACTGTCTATGTTTTAAAAAGCTTATGTATTGGTGAGTATATAGGTATGGTGTTATTAAATATATTTTTAAAATATGCATAAGGCTATTCTTCTAAAACACACACTGTTTTATGTTAATGTAACCATATATTACTTGCATGTAAATAAACTATTTCTCCATTTTGGGGCAATTAGTCGGTGAACATTCATATGTGTGTGTGTGTGTGTGTGTGTGTGTGTGTATAAGATATAAAGGTATATAAAGGTAACTAAGGGATGTGTACATACACACACACACACCCATAGTTACCTTTCTATTGCTGTGATAATATACCATGACCAAGGCAACTTAAAGAAGAAAGAGTCTATTGGAGACTTCCAGTTTTATAAGTTTAGAGTCCATGACCATCATAGTTGGGAGCATGTCAACAAGCAGTCATGGCATTGGGCCAGTATCTGACAGATCACATCTGATCCACCAGTAGGAGGCAGAAAGAGAGCTAACTGCAAATGGTGTGGACTTTTGAAATCCACCTCCTGTGATACAACTCCTCCAACAAGCTCACAACCCTAACCCAAACAGTTCCACCAACTGGGATCCAAGCGTTCAAATACATGAGGCTATAGGGGCCGTTTTCATTTAAAACACCACAATATATCTTGTGAACATGAAAGAACTTTCTATGCCTACAGATGGAGGTTGTTCATTTGATTTGGAAGGTCTCTCTATGTAGACCAGACTGGCCTCAAAGTCTTAGAGACTTGTCTGCTGCTGCATCCCAAGTGTGTGTGTGGAGGGGGGGGCGTTAAAGGTGTGTGCCACCACACCCCGCTGGAGATGGAGTTTTTAAACACTGTTTTAACCAAGTTATTGGGTTACATTATAATCATCTCAAGCAGTGTTGTTCCTATCTAGGGAATTGTTTCACCACTTGAACATAAATTCAATAAAAACCTTGTTAACAATAATAAAACAACACACTCATTACTGGTGATTTTCTATGTGCCTGGCATTGAAGTGGCTTATGTTATTTCATTAATTTAATATTTGTAAAATGTACATTTAATGTACCACGTGCTCTCTAATTTCATTGGACTGGACAGGAGGAGACCAATGAGTGGCATTTATGCTTCCATCTTATTGGTTAAAGTTAAATGACCACAACAAACTGCAAAGAAAGCTGGGAGATGTATCTTTAGCTAGATGTCTATGTGTTCAGGAAAGTTTTAGGGACAAAGGTGGAGAGATGGCTCAGTGGTTATAGTACTTATCGTTCTCACAGAGACCTGGGTTTGGTTCCCAGCAACCACATGGAAACTCCAGCTCTGGGGCATCTGATACCCTCTTATGACCTCTGTGGGCACCAAGCATGCACATGCTACACAGACATACATGCAGGCAAAGTACACATAAAAGGAAATGAATAACTCTAATGAACATTAAAATTTAAAGATTTATTTTTAAAAAAAAAAATCCTCAAGGATGTTTACCATAGACAAATAATAACAGTACTTAAAAAAACATTGTCGATTTTTATAGGTGTAGAAAAACCAAAGAGTAGGAAAGGAGTGGAGAGGTGAAAGGAGGCAAGAGGAGTAGATGTCTGTAGTGAAATGCCAGACATGACAGAACAGCTACACACATAAGCTCAACTGGTGCTTCACACGGAAGACTTGTACAAGATTACATCAGCAAAAACCTGGGCCCGGATGGGA
Source organism: Apodemus agrarius (assembly GCA_964023405.1). Classification (NCBI taxonomy): domain Eukaryota; kingdom Metazoa; phylum Chordata; class Mammalia; order Rodentia; family Muridae; genus Apodemus; species Apodemus agrarius. The sequence goes on from OZ030026.1 coordinate 36,845,723, forward strand.
CAGGGGCTCGTGAAATCCCACCTCTGAGGACCTGTTTGCTATTGATGGCTACTGGGAGGGGGATGCCCATATGGAGAAGCTACCTACCCTCAGTCGATGATCCTACACCCAGGCATGTACAGGCAGCACTTCTTCAACTCGATGAGAGAGAAAAATAGAGAGAGAGAGAGAGAGAGAGAGAGAGAGGCAGAGACAAAGATAGAAGAAGAGAGAGACAGAGACAGAGAGAGGCAGACAGAGAGGACAGAGATAGAGAGAAACAGACAGAAAGACAGACAGAGAAGCACAGAGACAGACACACACAGAGATAGAAACAGAGACAGAAAGACACAGAGACAGAGAGAAACAGAGACAGAGAGAGACAAAGAAAGAAACAGACAGACAGGCAGATATACATACACAGAGCGAGACAGAGAAACGGACAGAGAGAGGAAGAGACAGACAGGCAGATACACATACACAGAGAGAGACAGACAGGCAAAGAGAAAGAGGCAGGCAGACACACACACATGCACACACACACACAGAGGCACAGACAGAGAGACAGAGACAGGTAGACACACACACACACACAGAGAGAGAGAGAGAGAGAGAGAGAGAGAGAGAGAGAGAGAAACAGAGATAGGCAGACATATACACAGAGACAGAGACAGTCGCACACACACACACACACACACACACACACACACAGAGAGAGTTGAAAGGATGATATGGGAGTAGAAGGGGAAGAATTAGACAGGAGGGAAATGACTGGTGGATTGGATCCAAACACACTGTCCTAGTTAATTTTCTATTGCCGTGAAGAGTCATTGTGAACAAGACAACTTGCAAAATGAATTAATCAGGGGCTTACAGTTCAGAGGTTAAGTCAGTGGTCACCATGGCATGGTGCATGGCAGCAGACAGGCTGGCACAGCACTAGAACAGCTAAGAGCTGTCATTCTGATCTGCAAGTTGGAGGCGGAGGGAAAACTGATGCGACATGAACATTTGAAGCATCCGAGCCCACCTCCAGTGACACATCATCTCTGACAAGGCCACGCCTCCTAATCTTTCTCAAACAGTTCCATCATCTTCAGACCAAGAACTCAAACATATGAGCCATTGGGATAATTCTCATCACCACACACAGAGGCAGGTGGATTTCTGAGTTCGAGGCCAGCCTGGTCTACAGAGTGAGTTCCAGGACAGCCAGGGCTACACAGAGAAACCCTCAAAAAACCAAAAAATAAGTAAGTAAGTAAGTAAGTAAGTAAATAAATAAATAAATTCAAATGGTACTTTATAAATCATCATATAAACAGAAGTTTCATCACATAAATTTAAGGTGGATTGAAATGCTAATGTAAATCTTTCTCATGGCTACACACTTAATAAACGTATAAATTAGTGTAAAAAGGAAAAGCAAACTGAAGAACAGAGAGTGGAAATGACTTGTCCATGATTATATAAGCATTATGGCAAACATGAAGCCTCTTGTAGCCCAGGCTTGCCCATAATTATGTAATAATTATGACAAATATGAGGTCTTTGGCTACACGCCAAGGCCAGCACCAGAATCATAATCCTACAACTTCCATCTCCCAACTGCTGGGACGTCAGACATGTGCTAGTATGCCAACAAAGATTTGTCTGTTTTTTCTTTTTGTTTGTTTTAAACAAATCTGGTGGTCTCTTCCTTTTATTAAATATTCTGTTCACAGAGCTATTGTATTCTAAGTAACCTATAATAGAAATATGAAATTAGCATCCTACATAAACACATATATTTCTTATTATTATTGACAGTTTTCTGGAAGTTTAGCTTCCACTTACTGTATTTAACCTAATATAGTTTTATTTAACCAGTAACATGGACTCAAGCATTCATTGGTTCATAATTTACCTTTTGAAAGACTCTATCTTCTTCCATGGTCTTCCAAAGGTCATAGCTTCTAGCAGGTGAAATCCATTCCAAGTAATACTTCCTTGTCAATGCCTACTCTTTGATAATTTCTGGGGTCACAGTTTGTTTGTTTGTTTGTTTGTTTTGCAGGGCTATAAAGTGGAAATTTTTGATTTCTTTGGAAACTCAGTTGCATCATGTGAGAGGATGTTTTGATGAAACAAACACATGTTGTTTTGTTGGAGCGGACTCTTGAGAGAGACCATGATGCTTGGAAAGAGTATAAATGGAACTCCACAGACAGGGAAAGGATGCTCTTGCATTGTCAGCTGTGCAGCATTTCACTGGCCTTCACTGACCACGCAGTGTTTTGCTGGTCTTTGCTGGTCTTCACTTCATAGAAACACACCGAAGAACTTTTCATGGTGTTCCGGCTGACTCTGGCCACTTCTGCTGACTCATGCTGATTTGGCAGAGCCTTGAGGTTTCTGCTGGATCTTGCCGCCACTACTGATTTATGTTTGATACTTGCTCTTGAACTGGATTGCTGATATCCTGACAATGAAGAGTGGAATTGCCCCAAAGAACTATTTCTAAACAGGCTCACAAACCCCTTTTCCTATCAACTTTGTTTTTCCCTTACCTCTGGTCAGTGGGCTAAAAGGGAGGTTGAAGGGATTTAAGAACCCTAAATGAAGTAGGTTTGTTTACAGAAAAGTCTAAGCCTACAGGGCACTGTAGCAGTACAAGCTGTATGTGCAGAGAAAAGGGAAATACAGGATATCCAACACATCCAAACACATTGTTTTAGTCACTTTCTCATTTCTGTAATACACTACCTCACAAAAGCAACTTAAAGAAAAAAGGGGATAAAATTGCTATTAATATCCTGTTTATATTAATACTGGAAATTAATACAGTAGCACTTATTCCTTTTAGTATTTCAAAGCTCATCTAAGTTAATCCAACTGTTACAAGATATTTCTTATCCAATGACATTGAGTCAGTGAGAGGCCAGTGATTGGATAGGAACGAATAGGCGGGGCTAAGGGTTGGGAGGTCAGAGATGATTGAGCACGAGGGAGAGAAAGGGGAGAAGTATGAGCAAGGAGAAAGACAGCGAACCAAGATGGAATCAGATGTGTATTTATCAAAGGTTATAAAATTGGGATAAAACTTATACAATAATTATTTGGCTCAGTTATTACTGTATTGACATCTTGAATTTGTGTTTTAAATATTTATAAACCTAATTGGTAAGTTAATTAAGTGTTGAGAGTCTGTTCTACCGGGTAATTTGGGGAAAGCACAGGAACTGGTGGCCCGCGGGTAGTGTGACAAGTGTGAAATGTGGGGTCACGATGGCGGAGAGAGAATGTAGCTGAGATGCTGAGAAAGCAAGCGGGAAGAGATTGGCTCAGCAGAGGCATCCATCCGGAGTGAGACTGTCGAGACCTGGTGAGTGTCAGGCAAGACAAGAGAGATACCAGGAGGGGCCGAGATGGCTCTAAAGAGTCTGCAGCGGTCTGGTCCTCCCGCCGGAGAGTTAGCAGACCAGCCGGAGCGACAGAGGGAAATATCTTGGCGACCTCTGTGTAGCCCTGGCTGCCCTGGAACTCAGTCTGTAGACCAGGCTGGCCTCCAACTCAGAAATCCACCTGCCTCTGCCTCCCAAGAGCTGGGATTAAAGGTGTGCGCCGCTACTGCCCAGCCTGGCGGCTTCTTTTTAATTAATTCTCGCTACTCCCGCCATCTAGCCCTATCCAGTCACGTGGCTAGCTAGCTATACTCCCAGGCCCATAGTCACATCCATCTCCCCTCATGGCTTCTGGAGAAAAGGGCTTCCTCTTTCCTCTTCCCAGAGTTCCTTTCTCCCTCCCAGGAAGTCCCACCTTCCACTTCCTGCCATGCTAATTGGCCATAAGGTTCTAATTAAAGCCAATCATGAGGAAAGACAACTTCACACAGCATACTCCAACAAAAGCGTTATGTGATCGTGGTCAGTCATGACCGAGAAAGCATGGTGGCAGGAGTCTGTAGCCTGTCATGATACATCCGTAGTCAAAGAGAAGAGAGAGATAAATACTTTTGCTCTGTTAACTTTCTCCTTTTCATTCAGTTTGGAATGCCAGCCTATTCAATGCGGCCAACCAACATCGGGATGTGTGCGTGTTCTTTCTAGGTCAAACTTTTTTTAGAGACACCCTCATAAACAGGCCTACAGGTGTGTTTCCACGGTGATTTTAAATCCAGTCTGGTAGAGGATGACGATCACAACATCAAAGACCACCCTCTTTCCAGCTCAGTGTCTTCCTTTTGGGAGCTAGCACGAGCCCCATAGTAACTTCAGCAGCACAGACATTGAAAGTACCCACGGGGGCTGGAGAGATGGCTCAGCGGGTAGGAACACCAACTGCTCTTCCAAAGGTCATGAGTTCAAATCCCAGCACCCACATGGTGGCTCACAACCATCCGTAAAGAGATCTGACACCCTCTTAAGACAGCTACAGTGTACTTACATTAAATATATATATAAATTTAAAAAGTACCCAGGGCGGGAAAAGTCTCAAACACATGAGCGCACAGGGGAAAGTTCCTGAACAGAACAACAATGGCTTATGCTCTAAGATCAAGAATTGACAAATGGGACCTCTTAAAATTGCAAAGCTTCTGTAAGGCAAAGGACACACACCAAAGAACACACATGGTATGTGTTCACTGATAAGTAGATATTGACTGAAAAGCTTGGAATATCCAAGATTCACCATATGAAGCCCACGAAAAAGGAAGGCTAAAGTGTGGATGCTTCAGTCCTTCTTAGAAGTGTAAACAAAATACTCACAAGAGGAATTATGGAATCAAAGTGTGGAGCAGAGACTGTCCTAAGTGGAGATCCATCCCATATACAGACACCAAACCCAGACACTATTGTGGATGCCTGGAAGTGCTTGCTGGCTGATAGAAGCCTGTTACTGCTGTCTTCTGAGAGGCTCTGCCAGAGCCTGACAAATACAGAGGCAGATGCTTGAAGCCAGCCTTGGACTGAGTGCAGGGTCTGAATGGAGGAGTTGGAGAAGAGACTGAAGGAGCTGAAGGGGTTTGCAGCCCCATGGAGGGAGCAACAGTGTCACCTGGCCAGGCCCCCTTCCCCCATTACCCCCCCACCCCCGCCTCACCCCACCCCCACCCCCCGGAGCTCCCGGGGACTGGACCACCAACCAAAGAATACACATGGAAGGACCCATAGCTCTGGCTGCATATGTGGCAGAGGGTAGCCTTGTTGGACATCAGTGGGAGGAGAGGCCCTTGGGCCCGAGGGTGTTCGATGCTCCAGTGTAGGGAAATACCAGGGAAGGAAGATGGGAGTGGGCGGGTGGGGGAGCACCCTCATAGAGGCAGGGGAAGGGGGAGCTGGGAGAGGGGTTTCCGAAGGGGAGACCTGGAATGGGGAAAACATTTGAAATGTAAATAAAGAAAATATCCAATATGGTAAGGGAGTCTAAGAAAAAAAGAAAATGTGACAAGGAAAATGAAATACTGTGATCTTCATTTAGTATAAAAATAGAATAATTAAGAATGCAAAATCTGGCCGGGTGTTGGTGGCACACACCTTTAATCCCAGCACTTGGGAAGCAGAGGCAGGCGGATTTCTGAGTTCGAGGCCAGCCTGGTCTACAGCATGAGTTCCAGGACAGCCAGAACTATACAGAGAAACCCTGTCTCGAAAAACCAAAAAAAAAAAAGAATGCAAAATCTGGGACTTGAGAGATGGCTCAACAGTTAGGAGCACGTGCTGCTCTTCCAGAAGACCTGAGATCTGTTCTGATACCCATGGTAAAGGGCCCACAACTGCCTGTAACTCCAGCTCCAGAGATCTGACCTGGGTGAGCCTCAGGGGATCAGACCACAGCATAAAACCTCTAGCCTCCTTGGGTACCTACATGTGTGTGGGTACCTACATGTGTGTGGCCTTCACACACACAGAGACACATAAAAATCAATATAAACTTGAAAAAAATGCATAATCTGAAATAGTGGCACCAGGCAAGCCAAATCCAGCAATAATGTTTAAAAATATGTAGAGTCATTTTCCAGGCAAAATATTCACAGAAGCCTAGCTTATCTGGTGGGGACACTGATCCCTCAAAACCTCAATAAGAAGTTTTAAACTCATCCACGGCCTCTCAGCCTACCGGAAATGAGAAGAAAAAGAAAAAAATAAGAAAAAAAAATAAGGCCGGAGCATAAAAACCACTAAGATGCTACTGTGTGATGTCTACATGTAAAAATCTGTTGATATGTTGAATACATTTCAGATATATGAAAATGGTGATGGAATTCAATTTATGCTTATGACATTTTATAGTCTGGGAAGCTTTTCAGAGAATCATTATATTTCATAAAAGGATGGAGAGGCATAGAAGATGGTATCTATGCCTTTGCCTGCCTGTACATAGACTACAGAAATATAAACACACACACACAAGAGAGAGAGAGAGAGAGAGAGAGAGAGAGAGAGAGAGAGAGAGAGAAAACAAAAGAGTAAGAAAACAGAGCTATGGCCAGGCGGTGGTGGCGCACGCCTTTAATCCCAGCACTTGGGAGGCAGAGGCAAGCGGATTTCTGAGTTCGAGGCCAGCCTGGTCTACAGAGTGAGTTCCAGGACAGCCAGGGCTACACAGAGAAACCCTGTCTCAAAAAACAAAAAAAAAAAAAAAAAAAAAAAAAAAAAAAAAGAAAGAAAGAAAAGAAAAAAAAAAAGAAAGAAAACAGAGCTGTGAGCTACTGTCAGACTGCTGTAAAAATTAGTTTTAACTGCCACTGCTCAGCCCTTTGGATAACATGTTTCATGTTGCAGGTAAGATTCTATTCAGCAGTTTGCACTGAGTGATTCATCCTACTGAAAAAGAAGTGTTCCTGCGCAGTCTAGACCCGATTTAGTTGCTTAGCAATGGGCTTCACCATACCGTTCCAGGCTTTGCGCTTAGCTCTCCAAAGGACGGCTATACCACAAACTTTACCACAATTCTCCCATAAGGAAGGATTGATACTCATTCCGTATTCAACCTAACAGAGTAAAAATCGTCCAGAAGGCAAGCTTTCGTTTTTTTTTAGGTTGTTCCAAATATACTGTTCTCTTTCTTCAAAATGAAAACGTGCGTCCTTGCTCTTTGAAGGAAGGGATTCACCTTTGTGATAAAACAAACAAACAAACAAACAAACAAACAAACCCCCTTTAGCTCATACACGCTTCCGAGTACTACTTCCACATTCAGTTGTGGGCGGGGCAAGTGGAAGAAGCAAAAAGCATTAGAGGGTCTGCAGACGAGCTTTGTACCATCTAAAGCCAGAGCCGTAAGATACAGTGTGTCCCCTGTGAACTCTTAAGATGCAGGGAAAGACTAACTTGGGAGAAAAAGAAACAAATGTTACAGGACAGTATTGCAATGAGTTGCTAAAAAGAGCCCGTGCTTAACAAGTGCCCCGCCCCCGCCCCCTGCCCCCGCCCACCCCCCCACCCCGCAGCAGGCCAGACTCTCTTCCAGTAGCCATAACAGGGCCTTGAAAGTCACCACTGTCATCCTCCTCATTTTCAGGAGAGGACAGAAAAGTAGGAAAGGTCAACTAGCTCGCTGGTAAACAAATCCAGGTCTGGGTGAAGAGAAGGCGAGCATTGTAGAGTGGAGCTCAGGGCCAAAGATCCTCTCACACAGCTGCCCTTCTCCCCCCCCCCCCGCCCCCCCAGCCTCTCTGCATTATTTATAAATGCAGGGCTGCGTTCCAAGTGGCAAGGTCCTCGGGGGACTCTGCTAAGCTTCAGTTCAGGCTTAGGAACCTTTGTGAGTACCTGTCCTTCCAGCCAACAGGAAGTCTCCTGGGACGCAGGTAAAGGAAGCAGGACTTCTTTTTATATTGTCTCTGAACAATGAGTCCTGTGGGGTAAGGCATCATTTGTACAGAAATAGACTGACCCGGTGAAACGCAGCCCAGTTCTGACAACAGCCGAATCCCTTCCACCCTCCCCGATTGGATCCTGTTTATATTTCCCTCCCAGCTATCTTTCTCCTTGATTGCCTTTGGAACACCCTGGGGCTCTTCTGATGAAACGTTTCCTTGAATTTTATCACCTACCCTGTCGTCACATGGACTTTCCAGGGTAACTGTTTGCGATATCATCCATACCCCCTGACACGATGCCCCAAGGTCTAGTCTCACTTAGGAAAACATAAGTATTTTCCTTGTGCAGAGAAAAGAGATAAGACCTGGGAGGCGAAGGGTCCTTCCTGAGACCTGGCAACGTTAGGGCGTGTTCTGTGTTCTTTTATAAGGTCGTCAGTTTGGGACAACCACAACGGGAGACTATAAAGGGCTCAACCCCAGATGCTGGGGGGCAGGAGACATAGAACACCACCATTACAATGTCACACTATTTCCAAGGAGTAGTTGTGTGTGTGTGTGACCCATGTGGGGGGTCATACCACAAACTCAGGTGTTAGTCTTCCATTTCCATTTTGTGTGAGACAACGTCTCTTGTTTTTCTGCTTTATTAGGCCAATTGGCTCCTGAGCTTACCAGGGATTCTCCTGTCTCTGCCTCCAATTCCTCCACGGGAGTGCTGGAATTACTGCTGACCCTACAAGTCTAGCTTTCACTTTGGTTCTTGGGATTCGAACTCGGATCCTCACACTTGTATGGCGAGTACTTTTACCCACTGAGTCCTCTTCCTAGCCCCAGTCTAGTTTAGTGTAGCTTTTTAACTGTTTGGGTTTTTTGTTTGTTTGTTTTTGTTTTTTCTTCGAGACAGGGTTTCTCCGACCTGGAACTTACTCTGTAGACCAGGCTGGCCTCGAACTCAGAAATCCACCTGCCTCTGCCTCCCAATTTGCTGGGATTAAAGGTGTGCGTCACCACTGCCCAGCTGTGTTTCAACTCTTACAAGAACCTGTGATATACACAAATACAGACCACAAATTCCTAACTGTAATTTCTGTGATTCCATATATCAGTTAAAAGTTTTTATATAGATTTTTTTTAAAAAAAAAAATAGTACTACAGAATACAAGGAAGAATGGAAATATTTATGCTAATATTTTTTAAAGAGCTTGGGATTAAACCCCATGTCTCATGTACAATAAATTCTACTATTGCTCTATACCCCTAGCATAATTTAAAGACAAGGGTTTTCTATTTTAACATGTTTATTTATGCTGTTTTCTTGCTTTTTAAATAGAAGGACTGAATGAAAAAAAAATAAATAAAAAGAAAGGACATGGCTGCTCCTAGGTATGGGAGAGAGGAAAGTTTATTGTAGATTAAAGGGAGAACACGGTCAGAGGCAGAGACGGCTGGGAGAGCCCAGAGTGAAGATGATCCCCGAGTCCAGGCCATGTGATGGGGTGGGGAGAGAGAGGAGAACAAACGGTAGACAAAAGATGCCACACAACCAAACTGGCTGGATTGTATAGGGAAAGGCAGCTGAGGGGAAGGCCCGCCCAGCTCCAGGGATGGAGCCGGTTAGGGTAGGGGCGGGCTATGGCAGTCATATTCCCCCACACAGGTAGGGACCGAAGGATGCTTTGAGAATCTGGTACCCTTCGTATGTTAAACAGGTACCTTACTTAGCCATTTGCCTCAGGTTTGAGACCTAACAAGGACCTGGATTTCCCTTCACATTGGGCCCCATGAATAATGTAAGAGCATTCTTCTGGCTGTTACATCTCTTCTGCTTAAGAAAAATTGTCACTAAGCAATGAGGTGGTTGCCTGGACAGTTACGATGTCAGCTCGACTGCAGCTCAGGGGATCCCTGGTTAGCTGGAAAAGTGTTATTTCAAGGTGTGTCCTGGAGGGCGGTTCTGGAAGAGATTAGCATTAGAAACCAGTAGGTTAAATAAGTAAGATAGTCATAGGATGAGCATTATTCAGTCTTCAGAGAGTAGGAAGACCAGACAAAGATGGAGGGAGAGGGAATTTACTCTTCCTGGCTGGACCATCCACCTTTCCTGCCTGCAGATACCAAAGCTGCTGGTTTGCAGGCCTTCAGGCTGCTCTGGGAGTGACATCACCTGCTCTTTTGCCTTTACCACCTAAAACCTATCTAATCTGCCTCAGCCGTACAACGATTGGTTAGCAGAATATTTCTAATAGTAGTTGTGAGGACTGAGGGTGTTGTGGCTGTTAAATATGAAGATGTCAATAGACATTAGTCTTGGCAGTATCCCAAAACCTTCGGTTCATTTGAGTCTTCAGTGACTACAAGGGTGTGTGTGTGTGTGTGTGTGTGTGTGTGTGTGTGTGTAGCAATGAAATAACAGGAGCTCTGCAGCAAAAACAGGAGCTCTGCTGGAGGCTACTCATGAGTCCAGGTCTGTTTCTCCTGTTGCCTGAAAAAGGGGCACAGTGGCCATCTTACACGATGCTTATGAGACTTTCTGGGTATGGTGGTTTGAATAGGTTTGGCCCCTATAGATTCATGTGTTGGAATGCTTGACCATAGGAAGCGGCACTATTAGGAGGTGTGGAGCTTTTATTGGAGGAAGGGTGTCACTGTGTAGGCGGGCTTGGAGATCTCCTAGGCTCAGGCTCTGTCCAGTGGGGACGACAGTCTCCTCCCGGCTGCCTGAGGAAGACAGTCCCCCTCTACTGCTTGCAGATCCAGATGTAGAACTCTTGGCTCTTCCTGCACCGTCTCTACCTGCGTTCTGCCATGCTTCCTGCTGCGATGACAATGGACTAAATAAGCCAGCCCCAATTACACGTTTTTTTCTTTCTAAGCATTACCTTGGTCATGTTGTCCTTCACAGCAATAAAACCCCTGACTAAGACACTGGGTGACCTGTGGGAACACACCGAGAGCTTTTCGTCCTCGTCTTCTCTTTGTTCTAACCACCATCCATACCCATAGACCTACTAGTAATTGTCCCAAAGAGCACATGGAGAGGGCAAGGCATTGTACTCTTCTGTTTGTCAGAGCTAAATGTTTACTAACTTAAAGATGCAGAAAAGCAAAGCCATGGCCGTGTGTTTTGTTCCTCTAGTGGAAGCAGGAAGGAGACAAAGGGGTTGAGAACCGTGTGTGTGTGTGTGTGTGTGTGTGTGTGTGTGTGTGTAAAAGGGAGAGGAAATCGCTGCTTAATATATAGAAGCCTGCCCACCACTGTGCATTGTGCTACTCGTGGACAAATAGATCAAGAAAATGTGTACACACACAATGGATTATTATTCCACCTTAAAAAGAAGGAAGTCCTGGGTTTGACACAACAGATGGACCATTTGCATTTGTGAAATGAAGAAAAGCCAGACACAGACACATCCACTGTGTGAGGCACATGACAAGCAGACAGGAAAGGGTTAAGTCTGGCTTGACTCTAGTGGCCCATTGGAACTTTTTTGTTTGTTTTTGTTTTTGTTTTTGTTTTTAGCTGCCATTTTGAACTGGAGAACAAAGCTTCGGTTGTGAGTCAGACAGTCAATACAGAGCAAACAGCACGTGTGATGGACTGGACTTCTCAAGGTCACCTTCACGTCCCTCTTGCTGGGTCTGGATCCCTGTGTGAGCACCTCCTACTTGATTGCAATAGATTGTAAAGAAGAAAGTGCTGGATATTTCATTTATCCACCTAATACTCACTGGGCACGCTTCCAAATTCCCATGGCCTTTTGAGGTGCCTTTCTTGCAAACCCATGCTTTGCTGCTGTGCCTTTCTCCCCGGATCCCAGTTGAGGTACCATGTGAAGGAGAATACCACACAACCTTAGTTCAGAATCAACAGGCAACTCACGTGCTGGGCACAGCCACTAACATCCTAGTTTTGTAAGCTATACTAAATTTAACTCCTCCGGTGGCAAATCCTGGTGGAACCACCATCTAAACTGGGGGGGGGGGGGGCTCTTATTAGCTACATTCTGTCTTCCAAGCTCCCCCTGTGGAAACTGGGTGGAGAGATTTCTGATCTCCGAGTCAGGGAGTCTCCACGAGATGAGAACAGGCCGATACCTTGCCAGTGGTGCCGGTGATAGCGTGGATTGAAATTTTGTTTTGTTTTGTTTTGTTCTGTTTTGTTTTGTTTTGTTTTGTTTTGTTTTGTTTTTCGAGACAGGGTTTCTCTGTGTAGCCCTGGCTGTCCTGGAACTCACTCTGTAGACCAGGCTGGCCTCGAACTCAGAAATCCACCTGCCTCTGCCTCCCAAGTGCTGGGATTAAAGGGGTGCGCCACCACCGCCTGGCGTGGATTGAATTTTTATTATTCCATGCTATGGGAAGCCTTGGGAGGAAACCAGGCAGCTTGCACCTTAGTCTCTTGAAGCTTTGAAATTCTCTGGCAGACATTTTGGTAACCTGTTGTAGGGTGCATGTGGAATGCCAGAAAAGACCCAGAGAAGAGGAAAGTCCTGCTGAATCTAGCCTGTTTGCTGATCCTTAGAAGCCAGTGTAGGAATAAAACCACTGGATGAATGCTACCCAATAGCCCTGACAACAACGGCATAATTAATTCCCTGGCTCCACACATGGCTGACCTGGAGAGGGAGAGCAAGCCTCCTAAGAGTTGCATGGAAATACCTTTCTTTTTCTTTTTGTGCATTCTGTGTCTTGAGGTCATCAAGAAAAAAATCAGCGAGGGTCATACTCCACAATGCCTCCCGCCTTTTATTCTTTCAAAGGAGCTGAGTCATTTCTGCTTCCAGTTGTGTGGATGGGTCAAGTGGGGGCATGTTTGACAGAGACAGTATCAATCCATACGCCGAGATTCCAAACATCCATAGTCCCATTATCTAGAAGAAAGGAGACACGCAGAGACCTTTAGCGCTTTAATGGCTTGTCTCTTATCCTTATTAAGTCAAACAGTTTTTGTCTTACCTTTAGCATTCTCTCTGTGTTCAGAACTGTGTACTTCCTGTATAGTTGTCCTGCCGGTTGGATATGTGCCCATTCATCAGCATAAATGACAGGAAGGGAACCCTCCTTTTCTGGGCTAATGGCTGTATTTACTTTTTTTATTAAGTTGTAGCCAAACCTTTTTGGCAGATTGTTATCAGAAAGAACAGCTTAGCATCAATTATGCTAAGACAAAAATCATTATATTTAGCAGTCATTGTCTAGGTTTTAAATGGACTTTATTATTATAAATAGCCCAAGATAAAACCTTAGTTCGTTCAACTACTTGGTACATTTGCCGATAACTTGTCCTGGCAGAAGCCTCATGATGTAATTTTGCTTGGAGAAAAGTTCTCAACAGGATTCATGGTAAAGTTCTTTTGTGGTCAGTGTGAGCAGGTGATAAAAGGCATGTTCAGGGACTCTTGTGGGCGTGTAAAATTTCTTTCTGTAGGCTTATAGTACCAAATTCTATGCTTTTCAAATACATGGCCATATTCCAAACAGGTTTATACATTGTTTATTAGTCATTGAAAAACATCTTTCCATTGGGGGTTGTAGCTCAGTGATTGAGTGCTTATATATAAGGTCCTGGGCAGCAGCTAATGTGAAAAAATAATATTCTGCAACCATTGAGTTGACGGTGTATCTTAGTTTGGTTTTTATTGCTGTGAAGAGACACCATGACCATTGAAATTGTCATAAGGAAAACATTTAATTGGGGTTGCTGGAACTGCCTGCAGTTCCATCGAATGGGTTACCTGGAAGGGAAGCTGGGGATGTATGGGAAGGCGGCGAGAAGAGATGGAGACCAAGACAACACCTGCTGCTCGAAGTCTCCATCTCTTTTCACCGCCTTCCCGTATATCCCCGGCTTCCCTTCCAGGTAACCGGTTCGATGGAACTGCGGGCAGTCACAGATTGGTGCCGAACGAGTGGCCGGACGACCCTGTCTTGGCAAAGCTTCGCAGAAAACAGAAAAAGACGGTATCCTGCACGGTAAACAACTACAGAGGTAAATACTAGCGCTAGTCTAAAATTTCATCGTTTTAAAGCTGCTGTTGTAGGTGCAGAAGGATATGGGCTAAGTGGGTGGGACAGCGTCGACCCAGCATCGAACTCGCTTAGGGGTTGACAGTGGAAAATGGGATAGGAACTCCTAAACAGGCGTTTGTCCACAGCCTTCAAGAGCTGCTTCAGGCGAAAGGAGAAGGGTTTGAAGTACAATGGTTAGAAGGGTTTGTGGTTTTTTTTTTGTTTGTTTGTTTTTTTGTTTTTTTTTTTTTTTTGGTTTTTCGAGACAGGGTTTCCCTGTGTACCCCTGGCTGTCCTGGAACTCACTCTGTAGACCAGGCTGACCTCAAACTCAGAAATCCACCTGCCTCTGCCTCCCAAGTGCTGGGATTAAAGGGGTGCGCCACCACTGCCTAGCTAGAAGGTTTTTTAGATCAGATAGATTCGTGTTGCCCATGGTTCTGAGAAAAAAGAACTTTAGATAAGAGAACCTGGTGGTGGGGGAGATTGGAAAAGCGCTAAGAGCCACCTAGGCACATAATACTACCCTCTGCCTCTGGACGCTTGTAAAAGGTGCTATTGATGAAGAGACCTCGCAGGCATCAGATAGCACACAGAGAGGAATCAGGAAGCCTGCCAGAGAGGACTTTCTCAGAAAAGGGTCCTCTTAACCCTAAATTGGAAAGATATAGAGATTCTACTGATGAGCTAACATTAGAGGACAAAGCTCATTCAGAAGAAGGAGCTACCAAATATCATGGTGAGGATTGGCCTCCTAGCGAACCTTCTGCTCCTCCTATGGTCTTTACTATACAAGATGATACCCAGATGGATATGCAACTACATAAATTGGAGTTTGAAATTAAGTTTCAGAAATTGACTAATGAGCTACAGGAGCTAAAAAGGGTATCAAGAGCAGGAAGGAGCAGTGATCCTGAGATGCACCAATCACTGCTAGAAAGAGCTATGAGTCAGGCTCATGGGGAAGGACAGGAGACATCTGACCTGCTGGCTTTCTCTGTCATTGAGATCATAGACCAGCAGAATAGAGATAGACAATATCAGATCTTGGAGTTTAAAGTGATAAAAGAATTAAAAACAGCTTTGGCACAATATGGCCCTATGGCTCCTTTTACACAAGCTTTATTGGATAATGTGATGGAGTCAGATTTAACCCCACAAGATTGGAAGACTCTATCTAACGCTGCTTTGTCAGTAGGAGATTTCTTTGGTCTGAGTGTTCCACCCTAGGTGGAGGGGATTATGGCTATCACAGGAATTCCTGCTCAAGGGCTGGAAGAGGAACTTCACCTTGGTCGATGTCAAGTTCCTGCCAGGTGGCATGGCACCCCAATAAGGCTCTCTACAGGCTGGCTTCCAGTTTCTGAGGTTTAGTCTATTATCTCCATGGCAGGAAACCCGTTGACATGCAGGCAGACATGGTGCCGTAGAAGGAGCTGAGAGTTCTGTATCCAAATCCTCACACAGCAGGAACAGACAGTGACACAATTCCTCCCACAAGGCCTTACCTACTCCAACAAGGCCACACCCCCTAACAGTGCCTCTCCCTGTGGACCTATGGGAGCCATTTTTACTCAAACCACCACAGTGAATATTGGAAAACATCAGAACACATGGGCTCGTTATTCTGAACTATCACAGGCGGCTCCTCTTTCACTTCTCTTGAATAAGGATCTAAGGTTTGACTGCTGCATTATTTTTTTTTCATAAAATAACTCAGTCTCCTTTACGGCTGGTATCTGATTTTGAAAACTAGCTTCTCTGCGGCTGTGATAAAACTGACCAAAAATTACTGAAGAAGGAAAGAGTTTATTTCATCTTACATTTCAAAGTGATAGCCCATGACTGGGGGAAGCCAAGACAGAAACCAAAAGGCAGGGGCTGAAGCAGAGACCACGAAGGAGTGCTACTTACTGGGTTGCTCCTCGTGGATTACTGAGTTTATTTTCTTATACAACCCAGAACTGCCAGGCTAGGGGTGGTACTGCCCACAGTGGGCTGGGCCCTCCCACATCAATCATCAATTAAGACCACGCCCCATAGTCATGCCCATAGGCCAATCATCTGATGGAGGCAATTCCTCAGACAACGTTCCCTCCTCCTCTGAGATCTGTTTGTGTCAAGTTGACGAAAAACTAACCAGCACATAGAAGCCTACAATTTCTGTTTAACCAGTGACATGAAGTCAGCACATACTCATCAAACAATTAGCTATCAAAATGTGCCACTCAGGAAACTTAAGGTTAGGTGTTACTTAGTGTCCATGAGGGTCTCAAGGACATCTACTTGTTCAGCTTCTGTCCTGCATTCAGTTGTATCACTAGTAAATCTGTAACCGGGGCATATTCTCTCCTGCAGTGTATGTTAATACCAGAAATGGTACTTGATACTTCCGTATCATATGAAAAGCATCATGGGAAAACTTACTACTTCATCTGATATTTGATGTTAAGGCTCATTTGAAAAAATTCCTGCTTGAATGAATTCCAGACAATTTTTTTTGTGGGCACATATTGTTTTAGGATTTTTATTGCTGCGATGAAACACTATCTTAGGGAGGGTTTTACTGCTGTGAATGGCCACCATGACCAAGGCAACTCTTTTAAAGGACATTTAATTGGGGCTGGCTTACAGGTTCTGAGGCTCAGACCATTATCAAGTGAGGGCATGGCAACATCCAGGCAGACATGGTGCAGAAGGAGCTGAGAGTTCTACATCTTCATCTGAAGTCTGCTCGGAAAAGACTGGCTCCCACATGGTTAGGTGGAGGGTCTCATTGCCTACCCACACAAGGCCACACTTCCTCCAACAAGGCCACCCCTCCAAATACTGCCACTCCCTGGGCCAAGCATATTTCAAACCACCAAAAACACCATGACCAAAAGTAAGGCAAAGAGAAAAGGGTTTATTTGGCTTACACTTCCAAATTGTAGTCCATCTTTGAAGGAGGCCAGGACAGGAACTCAGCCAGGATAAGAACTCAAAGAGGGAAAGAAACCCTGGAGGCAGGAATGGATGCAGATTATGGAGGGGTGCTGCTTACTGGATTGCTCCTGTGGGTTGCTTATCCTGCTTTCAGAGAGAGCCCGGGATCGCCAGTCCAGGGGTGGCACTGAAAGGATAAGGTTGCAAGCTAGGAATCCCCCGTGCCTGAGTCTAGGGTGACCCCAAAGGAGCAGAGGTTTGGCCCATTCTTTCCTCCAGAGTCCGGCTGGGAGTGTCCCTGGCATCTTTTCCCGTCTCCCTCCGCGGAGTGGCTATGGCAAGGACAAGCACGGCTGGGGGTGCTTAGGTCCCCCTATTGCCAGTGGGGGAGGGTGGGCGCGACCCTGTGTGTGCCATGTAAGCGGAAATGACTTAACTAGTTCTTCCGGCCTCTGTGAGAGGCTGATAGGTTTTCAGAGAGCGTGGGTTCGGATGGTTTGAACTGATTGGCTTAGAAGCTTGTGGTAGGCGGGTTCTGTTATAAGCCTATCAAAAGCCAATCCAAGTCTGCCCACACGGCTCACTTCTTTTACCCTGCATGGTAAGACTGTGACTCCACCCCAGAGCTCTGGAAATTAAAATTTCTCTTGCAAATTGCATCAGGTCTGTCTCTCGTGAGTGATTGGGGTGCCGGTTTCCGAGGCGTGGGGTGCTGGGGTACCCCGGTTTTTCTTTCGGATCTTACAGCACCACCCACAATGGGCTGGGCCCCCCCACCCACATCAATCACTAATTAGGAAACTGTTCTACAGGCTTTACCCACAGCCCAAATGCATTAAGGCCTTCTCTCAGTTGGGGCTCCCTCCTCTCAGATGACTCTAGCCCATGTCAAGTTGACATAAAATTAGCCAGCACAATATGTTGTGGGAAATAATAAAGACAGCAAGCACATTGCTGTGTCTGTGCCAGCAACTCTCTGGCCAGGAGGTCTGGCCGGCCATGCACTGGTGGGCAATTAAAAACAACTGGTTTTTAATCTCGTGGAGACTCTGACTCAGAACTCCACAATCTCTCCACCCAGCTCGCCAGGTTCCCACTGGCAAGTGGCTACCATGCCATCCCTGTGCTTCAAATCCCCCACGGCCACGGCCTTTATGGTGCACCTCAGGCAAACCCACGCTTTGCTGCTGTACGTTACTTTCTTGAACCCAATGAACCATCAAGTGAAGGAAAACAACACAAATTTAGTTGAGAGAAATGAAGGTAGCATTTGAAATGCTAAAAACAATTCCTACCACCTACATAAAAGCACTGTATCTATCTGTGGTATCCGTGAAGGCCATAGGTTCAATCCCCACTACTGAGTACAGCGAAGTATAAAAGTTATCTCTTATTTGGCTGATGTAATTGTCATCTGGAGGCTTACTGCCTCAGCCTGCTAACCCAGGCCTAGTCCTGAAGGCTTCTGGGCTCCATACAATCTTATCTCGGCCTAAAATGCTTTAGCCTCTGAGACTTACTGCTGCATAGGCTCACCCTTTCTAGCTCTTTCTGAACTAGCGGGCTGTTTCAACTTGGCTGTTCTGGCTCAAACACCATTCCGAGGTGACTGATTCAAACTGGCTTCCCTCTCAGCCTCTGACTTCTTGCTGTGCTTGGCCTCAATCTAACTCTGGCAGTGTGTTCTAATCTTCTGTTTCCTTCTCATCCTCTGGCTCATTCTGTCTTCACCTGTGTCTAGCTTGTTCTCTCTCTTGAAACTGTCTCTGTCAAACTCTCTTGGTAAAACTGTTCTCCCCCCCTCTCTCCCCCCTCCCTCTCTCTCTCCACTGCCCCTCATGTAGCTTTCCTTTCCTCTCTCCTCTTGTGAGAGTTGAGCATATCCAGTTCTGTCAAATCTTTCTCTGATTCATCACTTAGTCTTGCCACTTAATTAGACATCCCTTTCCAACTTGGGTGCTTCCTTTTACAAACTAACTTTACCTTTATTGTTTGGGATTAAAGAAATGTCTGTATTCCAGCCAGAGGGATTGAAGGTGTGTGCCAAGGGCTGAGACACACCACAACTAGAAACAGGTTTGTTTGTTTGTTTGTTTGTTTTTTCAGTAAATAAGAAAATCTTGGGGTTCACAGTGTGATCAAATATCTGGCAAAGTAGGAAGATTCTGTCCTCTGAGCTAAAGGTTTAAGATCGTCCTCTTCCTGTAGTTGTGTGTTTTCTGTATGCTTCTGTTTTTTGTTCCCGGTCCCTGCTACTGAAATAAAGATTCTGAGACTCAAAACTATTTTAAAATTCCTAGTGTTAGCTTTGGCTGTTCCGTGACTGGTAAGGAACATTAGCTCATAAGTTAATTACCCCATTATTCTATTCTACGGTCTGCCACATGGCTGGTTACCCAGTCCTCAGGTTTTTGCTTCTGTCTCCATCAGTATTCTGGGGCCAATCTCTTACCTGCCTCTATCTCAGCATCTCTCTCTGCTGGATGCCCCACCTTTTCATTTCCTGCCTAAGCTCACTGGCCAATCAGCTTTTTATTGACAGGTGAATGTTTTTACACAGTGCACAAGAGATGTATCTCTATACTCATACTTATTTGGATGATCACAGAAGCTGTTGTTGACAGATGTCCACTTTTATTTTATTTTATTTTATTTTATTTTATTTTATTTTATTTTTAAAGAACAATGATTTTAGAGCTAAAGATAATGAGGGAGTCTCTGTGTAGTTCAAGAGTGAGCAAAGTGGTAGCAATTGGGTAATTCACTGTAATATTTTGACTGCCACTAGAACAATAGAGTCCATAATACACGGTTGTGTGGTGTACTGCAAAGAGCATGAAATCAGAGGGACTTGGTTAGAATTTAGGTTTTACTCTGTATTGACTGTGAGATTTTGGATAACACAATTGACTTTCCTGATTCTACAGACTGCAAGCATTTGAAATGTTAAAACAATTCCTACCACCTACATAAAAGCACTGTCAGTAAAACAGCCAGGGCCTCCACAGAACCCCTGGAGTGTGTTAGCACTGTACATTGCACACACAATTGGAAGGTGTGGTGGAAGGAAATTTAGAACTGTTCACTGATGTGTTTATAGATGTTTTATCTTCAATTAGCGGTATTGGTAGAAATATTCTTTTTCTATTGTTAATTTTTTTTTTTTAGCAAATACATCCTTGTTTCATGCCATCCAATTAATTTAAATGTAATCAATCAGTTTATTAATTGCTTTATTTTACAAAGTAATTTGTGCAAGTATGTGTATTTCACTGGGAGCTGAACTCAGGCCTTAACTGCTATAGTAACTTTCGGACTAGTTTGTTGTGGGTCAGGAGTTTTTGTGTTAAGATTCAACAGTTCATTTATCCCTTCACTTAGATAACTCAGATAATCGGTTCTCAACCTGTGGCTCTCCAACAACCCTTTCACAGGAGTAGTATAAGATCATTAGAAAACACAGATGTTTTCATTACAATTTATAACAGCAAAATTAGTTATGGAGTAGCAACAAAAATGATTTTATGGTTGGGGGACACCACATGAGGAACTATATTAAAAGGTCAAACGTTAGGAATGTTGAGAACTACAGCCTTAGATTCTTTAAACCACTTTCTCTCTCTCTATTTTTTTTTTTTTTTTCTCGAGACAGGGTTTCTCTGTGTAGTTCTGGCTGTCCTGGAACTCACTCTGTAGACCAGGCTGGCCTCGAACTCAGAAATCCGCCTGTCTCTGCCTCCCAAGTGCTGGGATTACAGGCGTGCGCTACCATGCCTGGTTTTCTCTCTTTTTTTTAATCTAGGAGAGTTTGCCTCTTTTAACCACAGCAAACATGGCAGAGAAAACTTCAACCTGACCTCTTGCGCCCTCAACAAAGATGGCTACAGCACTTCCTGCTCTGCCTTCAACAAAGATGGTCGCAATACTTCCTGTCTAGAACTTTTGCCCTCAACAAAGATGGTGTTTATGTTACAGGTTTCCTATCAGCCTGGATTCCGGTTGTAGTTTTATTTATTTATTTATTTTTTTAACGATACGTGGTTGCAGACGTAAGTAACATGACTCCATCTTCTCTCGCAATCCCCGCGCCGCGCCGTGGTGACATCGCCCCTGCGCGGCTCTCCCGGGCCTGGGCCAGGGTTCGGGTGGCGGTGCTGGGGGGTCGGTTTCTTCCGCGAGGACAGTCTGCGGGTCTCATCGACCGTGAAAATCGCCGGCGGCTCTTCCAGTTTGTGCCACAACCACGGCTCTCTCGGCTGCCGAGACAGGGAACTTTTTACAAGTTCCAAATGGAAACACGCTGCCAAATATGGTCACACACGCCCTCCTCACCTGCCAGCCCCCGACTTTGCAGCCGAGTGTGAGCAAAGCTGCGATCCGAGCCCCGCCCGCCTCCCTTGCTCCCCCTAACCTTCCTTGCTGCGGCACAGCCACCTCTCAGCACACCGATGATCTGAGCTCATTACACGGCCCATGCTTGTCTGCTCGCGGCCGCACTGCGACCCACATTCCGAACTCTCCTAAGGCTTATCGTAAAGGGCACACAAATACTTATTTTCGTGAAGGTGCTGGTCCTGTCGTGACCCTTTCTCTCTGTAAGAAAGATCCTTAAACTCCTTTCCTTCCATTGCTGGTCAGGGTCTATAAATGCCCCTGGTCCTTTGAGCAGTTTCTGCAGTGTGGGTGCTGGGCTAACTCTGGCAAAGCAATACTGAAATCCACCGTTCTCTAGCATTTCATTTTACATCATAATATAAACAAATAGATTAATACATGTATAATCCATAGGGACTGCATCTTAAGTAAGAGATCAGATCTGTTTTCTGTCGGATCTCTTACTGCACAAGGACTTGAAATAGGACCCCATTATTGTGAAAAGCAGAGATAGAAACAGATTCATAATTAGTGCTGCTCGTTATGCTGGGGAGTGTTTGAAATGAACGTGGTTTGGCTTAACAGCCACTTAGGAAAACCAATGGCTCCGCACTCGTTAAGATGTAAAGACTTGACTGACTTTGGGTGGTGGTGGTGGGGGTGGGGTGGGGTGGGGTGGGTGGGGTGGGGGTGGGGGGGTCCATGAGCATCCCTGAAATCCAGGCGCTGATTTCGGCTCTTTCCAGGGAGAAATGGAGGCCAGAGACAAGCACGTGCTCCGCTCACTGCGTCTGGAGCTGGGTGCCGAGGTCCTGGTGGAAGGACTGGTTCTTCAGTACCTTTACCAGGAAGGAATTTTGACCGAAAACCACGTTCAAGAAATCAAAGCTCAAACCACAGGCCTCCGGAAGACCATGCTGCTGCTGGACATCCTGCCTTCCAGGGGCCCTAAGGCCTTTGACACCTTCCTAGATTCCCTCCAGGAATTTCCCTGGGTCAGAGAGAAGCTGGAGAAGGCGAGAGAGGACGCCACGGCCGAGCCGCCTACAGGTAGGCCTCAAAGAGATCACGTCAAAACAGCTCTGGAGTTGTCGCAACCACGCCCCATGGATCTGATGTTGGTGTTTTGTGAGGAACCAGGGTCGCGAATGTGGGGCAGCAGTTTGGACGGAGAGGGGGTGGCGTTGGAGGGTCAAGAGGCGGTGTTAGGACACTCAAGGGAGCAAGGGAACACGAGGCCTAGAGGTTAGGAGAGAGCTCAGAGGACAAGTTAGAAATGTTTCCAGGGAAACTTGGCAAGTCACTTGGGAAGCATGTTCTCCTCAGAGCGCCAGGTCAGTCTGAGCCCTTTGGCAACAGGAGCCGTTTGGAAAGCGCAGATGGGAACGCAGGCTTTGGCCTCCTGATAACTGATTTGTGGGGTGCCAGGGTGGCAGCTGGAGGATCATGGGAGACAGCCTCTAGGAAGGCAATGCCCCGCACCTGTCCCTGTAGCCAGCCTCTGAGGCCAAGGGGGAGTATTTTGAAGCCTGCCCTGGTTTGTTTTTGAAGGCTGTTGGTGTAAAGTGGCCTTTTAAAACCCAGCTTTGTTCAGACACCTGGGGAATTTTATTTTGCAAGGGCAGTCATTTGGGAGGGCGGGGGAGGGGGGGAGAGGGGGGAGAATCTCATTTTGATTTTTCCAGGGGAACTAGAAGTTGTGATCAGAATAGAAACAGCTTGGTGCTTGTGAGGGGAATGAGCTGTGGGATAAAGCAGCGTTCTCTTCAACCCCTCCCATAGGTACTGCTATGTTTTACAAAGATCAGGACCTGACCTGGAAAGGTTAAAAAAAATTTTTTTTTAAATAATATAATGGAAAGTTGCCAACTGATCCAAACCAAATCAGTAGATTTCCAGAGTTAAGAATTCAACATTTCCTGGGTTGTTGATATAGACACGGGAGCAAGTCAGTGCTCTCCAGAATTTACTGTTACTGTATTTTAAAAATGACTGTAACAGAGCCGGGGGTGGGGGTGGTACAGATCTTTATTGAGGCAGAGGCAAGCGGATGTCTGTGAGTCCAGCCTGGTCTACATACTGAGTTCTGGGGTAGCCAGAGCTACATATTAAAACCCTTTCTCAACTCCCAACTTCCAAATGACTGTAACTGGTTAAAATAATCAAATGCTACCAGTAAATTACTTTTATAAGTAATTTAAACCTAAGACTATGCGTCTTATGTTTTGAACGGTTTTGAGACCACATATATTATAATTCTTTTTTAAATAAAATTAGTGACATACATCTGAGTATTTGACCAGAATGGGATAGCCAGTTAATTTAGAAAGACCTGGTAAACATTCAGTGGAAAATCTAAAAATATCTTTATTCCTACTAGCTTGTCCAAATTACACGTCTTTTTGAAATCATGAGACTGCCGGCCTTTGAGGACCTCTAGAATTTTCAGCTTGGGTTGTCCTTAGAAAATTACATATTCCATGTGTCTGAACAAAACTAGGGCCAAATTTCCCTGACCTTTTTACCAGATTATCACAAGCAGGCTATATAACAAGGAGTTCGGGAGGCGACATCAGTGAGTCCTGCCTTTCTGGTATTCGCGTAGAAGGGTCTCCTGGCTGCACACATTCGGAAATGACAAAAGAACCGAAAACTTTCCACTCTCAAAATGGTTAGTTTGATTAGGTGATTATTTGGGTTATATAAATATTGTCATGAATTGTCATAGACATGTGAACCTCATTCTCACGTCTTCAGATTTATTCAGAGAGCAAGAGAGAATTAAGATATCCTGAGGAAATTATAAAAGTTAAAGAGAAGCGGAGGGGAAAGGTGCTTTTTACATCTAGCTATTTTATAGGTATGAGCGCTTTATCTGCGTGTATGTTTGGGTACTGCGTGTGCCTGGCGCACATGGAGGTGGGAAGAGAGGGCCGGAGCCTTGGAAGTGGAGTTGTAGGTGGTCGCGAGCTGACGCGTGAAAGGCGGGGAAACCCGTGCTCTGTAAGAGCAGCCAGTGCTCCTAACCGCTGAGCCGGCTCCCAGCCCGGAAGAGCAGCTTTATAAAGGAAGCTAAAAAAAAAAAAAAAAAAAAAAGAACATCTCTCTATACTCTTAGAAAAGCAGTTTTTCCTCAAGACTGTTAAGTCCCTGGAAGGGTTAAGTGGAAAGCTGGCTTGCCTCACAACACAAGAAGTGAGTGTTGTGAATTGTTTGTTTTTTTATAATTATCTCTGCTAGTGAAAAAATTCCGATGTGGGGCTTTGACTTATCGATTTTCTTGATGACATAAACCCATTTTCAAGTATGGCTGTAATTAAATATTGACTATTTAAACTAATACTGCAAAGACTCGTAAGGCGGGTAAGGCGGAGACCAATGACACAGTCCACACCCCTCTCAGGGTTTGTGCTCCCTTTGGCTGGGGCTTGCAGATACGCGTGTTCTCGGCCACTGCGACAGCCCCTTGCCTGCCTGTCTGCTGCCGGGCTCCTCGCCGTGATGGTCATGGATTCTAACCCTCTAGAACTGTAAGCAAGCCCCCAATAAACTATTTCTTTATAAGGAAAAAGAAAAAAGAAAAGGTGACATTACAATTGCCTTCAAGAACCCAGTTCTTTCTAAATCTTACTAACAAGCCCTGAATTCGAGGCTTGTCAGTCATTTTCTTCCTCATTGGTAGTTTTCTAGCTCACAAGAGTCTCTTTAAAAGTCCTTATTGATAGCTGGGCGGTGGTGGCGCATGCCTGTAATCCCAGCACTTGGGAGGCAGAGGCAGGTGGATTTCTGAGTTCGAGGCCAGTCTGGTCTACAGAGTGAGTTCCAGGTCAGCCAGGCAGGGCTATACAGAGAAACCCTGTCTCGAAAAACCAAAAAAAAAAAAAAAAAAAAAAAGTCCTTATTGATTATTGAAAATCTATTATGCCATAGGGTCTAGTGGTAAATGTGTATATCTATAAATTATATATAACTATATATTATATAGTATTATGTAATACATCATATACCATTTTATACAATATGTATATGTATTATATAATATTATAACACATATATTATACACATATATACATATACATATTATAACATATATGTTATAATATATATATGGTATTTTGGGGGGGTGAGGATAGAAGTTATATATTTTAAAGAAGTAGAAACCTAATTGTTTTCTGTTATTTAAGGCCTTTAATATTGAATTCATGAAAATATGATTTCGAAATTAGGTTGCGGTTTAGTGAATTGGTAGCTTGTGTGGGGGTTGGGTTCTTCTTCCTAGGGGGCGGGGCGATGAGGGGGAGGCTTAAAGCCGTGGACCAGCGTCAGAGCCGAACCGCCTTCCAACTTACCTTCTCTGGAAATAAAGCAAACAAACCCGGAGTCCTATTTTCTGGGACCTCTGTGTTCCTCTGACGCGGCGTCAGAACTGTGTGGCGCACTTGTCTGTGCAAAGGCATCTTGGCTTTTGTTACCCAGGCTCACGGAAGGCAGAGGCGCGCACACAGTGGCCTCTTCTCGCTGTTTGCTTCTGTTGGTGGACTGGGGTGCTGCCCTGCCCTCAGGGCTGAAGCTCCTCGCTCAGCCACGACCTGGTCTATCCTCTCTCAAGAACTAGCTTTATTTTTATCACAGTTTTCTGCAAGGACAAAAAACTGCCCGAATCCTCTGATTATACCTCAGAGTTTCCTTAGGCCTCCTCATGTCTGTTTTAAAAATCAAAGTGTAAAAGTGGGCGACGTCGAGTGGATCTTTGGTCTGCGTCTTCCTCACCCCACAAGGACTCTTACCTTTTAAAGGAAGGATTCAGCTGATAAAATGACTTAATCCACCTTGGCACCGCCGAAGGGACACTTGGCAGCGCCCGCCGCCGCTGCGACCAAGGTCACACACCAGACATTAGATCAGCTGGAAGTCCTCTCTGAGTTCCTGCTGGGTCACTTTAGGAGACGGGGACAGCACAGCCGGGTGTGGTGAAGGCAGCCTGTGACACTTCCCAGCCTGGTGGGTCTGTCTGAGCCGGAGCTCTCTGTGGTGCCGGGAGTTCATCCGGCTCGGGAAGGGAGCTTTCTCTGAAGCCCTGGCCTCAGTATCTGATGGGACTCCGAGTCAGGCATGGTGGAGTGGCTCCCGGGCGGCAGGACTCTCTGTTCCCGCTTGTTTGCTCTGGCCTGGCTGTCCGGCTGCGGCTCTGTCACGATCCTTTCCTAACACTCTTCCTGTAGCCTCGTCTTTCCTTCCCCTCGCCTTGCCGTTGGCTTGGGGTTTGTTTTTCTCTCCTCTACCACCTGAGTCGTGTATATCCTTAGCCCCTGGCAAAGCACAGCCCTACCTCCCGCCTAGCAGATGCCTCCTTCCTCCGCCCAGTTCAGCGGCTGCCCGAGGCTAGCCCTTGGTTCAGCCTTGCCTGGACTTCAGTGGGTCATCGGAATGGACAGGATGTCCTTGATTGCCTGGCCGTCCTCACTGGTGCAAGGCACAGGGCTGGGCTTGCCCGTTCCTTCTCTGCCCAGAGGCTCCGGGCCCAGCCTGTCCCTTCTGAGCTGGCCTGGAGTGACCCCGCTGAGGTACATCAGCCCGTCTCTCTCCTAAGAGGTACCTTTTGGCTCCAGGATCTACGCTTGCGAGTATTTGAAGTTACTGAGCTCCCCTGAAAGCGGCGTCCCAGATCGCCGAAGGTTTATTGGATTTCTGACTCGGGGATTCTTCTTATAGTCCTT
This sequence comes from Apodemus agrarius, assembly GCA_964023405.1. NCBI lineage: Eukaryota > Metazoa > Chordata > Mammalia > Rodentia > Muridae > Apodemus > Apodemus agrarius. Next base: position 36,872,534 of record OZ030026.1, read on the forward strand.
CCCATCAGGCCACACACCAAAGCCTGCCCCATGAGATAACTGTTGTGCTGATCTCAGTTCCTCCAGCCTGGGCTCTCTATTCACACACAGTGAGATTGTTCCCTCTGGTTATCGTCAGCGCGATTATCATATTAAGTATCAGGGCTCTAACCTGAAGGGCCTCCAGAAAACAAGGTTTTCCTGCCTTCATGCTTTCAGATGTGTAGTGGGTGCTGAGCACGTGATAGCTCAGGTCCTGGGGCTGTAACAGTAAACAGAACCGTGGACGTGGGGGTCACTGGGTACTGGCTGGTTTTGTGTGCCAACTTGACACACGCTGGAGTTACCCCAGAGAAAGGAGCTTCAGGTGAGGAAATGCCTCCATGAGATCCAGCTGTGAGGCATTTTCTGTTAGTGAGCAAGGGTGGGAGGGCCCCTTGTGGGTGGTGCCATCCCTGGGTGGGTAGTCTTGGCTGAGCAAGCCAGGGGAAGCAAGCCAGTAAGGAACACCCCTCCATGGCCTCTGCATCAGCTCCTGCTTCCTGACCTGCTTGAGTCCCAGTCCTGACTTCCTTTGGTGATGAACAGCTGTGTGGAAGTGTAAGCTGAATAAACCCTTTCCTCCCCAACTTGCTTCCTGGTCATGATGCTTGTGCAGGCAGAGAAACCCTGACTGAGACACTCCGTGCTCCTGGAGGAGGATCAAGGGTGGGGGTAGACAGCTAACGAATGCATTACCATTGCATGTGTGCAGTGGTGAGAGCAGGCAGGTAAGCCTAGAAAGCCTCTCTGACGTGATGGCTTCACTCCTGGGACAGAGTAGAGAGTCAGGTAAGAGATGTCCCTCGCAGGGATGAATGACGACACGCTGTGCCTGTGCTACTCACTTCTGCGGTAGTCCACATAGGATAGAGGTGCCAAGCTTTGACCCTTGCTGGCAGTGGGATCCCAAGAGCGGTTAGCTGGGTGGCTGCCCCTCCCTCCATGTGCTTTCCTTCTTACAGCGGGTGGCAGAAACCAGGGAGGATTCCTTACCAGGGCCGTGTGGCTTAGCAAAGGAGGACCGGTGCAGCCCAGACGCTGCTGCACGGAGAGCTTTGCCCTGATCATTGTCTCAGGCCTGGGATTCTTCTCATAGAGTCCTGCAAGTCTGCCCCGCAGCTGAGCCTGCTGGGTTGGAGTGAGCGTCGCTTCCCAGTACTAAGGACAGGAACTGGTAACATTAAGGAGTTTGTAACTTTTTATCTAAACACCAGGTTTGCAATTACCGTGTTGTTCAGCGAAGCCAGCTAGATCCTGGTATTTGGGAGCAGGGCCGGGACCCACACACATCATCTTCTTCCTCTCTGAGAAGACGGAGGCCTGGGAGACTTAAGTCTGCGTGCTCATCACACAGCTCGTTGATGTAATTTATCGCCGAGACTGGATTCCTAGCCTACCAGCTCTTGATTTAGGACCTTCCCTGCCTCGCAAGTTTTTTTTTTTTTTTTTGGCTCCCCACTGGGTCTGAAATGGAATTGTGTTACGCCGCCGTGGTGTTAAGAGCCGAAAGAGGCTTTTAAACATTTGCACTAATGTAGGTTTTTTTTTTTTTTTTTAATGCTTAAGAGTAAAAACTTCAAGATTTTTAAGTAGAGTGGTTTGAGATTGTCCTAAAATATTTTATTTTATTTTATTTTTTTATCAATGCTAGTTTTAATCCTCTAACAGGGAACCGTACTAGTCCAGGGCTGTTGTCTTATCAGAGGCTTTCCCCCAGCTTCTGCAAGACTGATGTAAGGCGAGGCAGGAGACTTTTATGAGTATTTATGGGCCTGATGAAATAATGCATCTGCTGGCAGCTAATTACCACGCTTTCTAGGAACGGCAGGCCATGTGACAGGCCCTGCCCAGCAGGGATGGCTCCATTTCACAAATGCATTTAATCTTTTTTTTTTTTTTTTTGAGAACGTCGGACTGTGTCTTTTTTCCCTCCCTCCCATGGCCGCACAGACCATTGGGCTGCGCCATTCACCTGATGGCCTTCCGCTCATGAGCCGAGGTCGTGTGCTGGAATTATTTGGGGGGGGGGGGGGATTGAGAGAGTACTGATATCCCAGGGCTGTCTCCGGCCACACCAATCCATCACAGAGTTCCTGGGAGTATCCTCTGGGCAGGGACATTAGACACGAGCCCAATGATGTGGGGACAAGCGAGCCCAGGCACACGTGGCTTACCGGGGTACTTTAAAGCGTAGCGGGGACAGGACCTTGCGGTAGGGCCGGTGGTTTATTGACATTCCTGAACAGGTGTTGTTTTTTTTTTTAAGATTTTATTTATTATTATTATTATTATTATTATTATTATTATTATATTTAAGTACACTGTAGCTGTCTATAGACACATTACAGATGGTTGTGAGGCACCGTGTGGTTGCTGGGATTTGAACTCAGGACCTTCTGAAGAGCAGTCAGTGCTCTTATCCGCTGAGCCATCTCTCCAGCTTGCACAGGTACTTTTAATCCTTGCATTTCTTGAACACTTTCTGAAGGATTTTCCAGAGTATCGGGCCCCAGAGCAAGTGTGACTCCGCTCCTGACATCCACACGTTGGGCACACGCAGGCTAAATGCACGGAAAGACAAAGTTGGAGGGATTTCGCATTTGCTGGAGAAGTTGAATTTAGGCTCTGGCGGTGGTAGTGAGAGCAAGCCTGTAATCCCAGCACTCCGGAGGCAGAGGCAGGCGGATCTTTTGAGTTTAAGGACAGAGTAAGTTCTAGGACAGCTAGGGCTACACAGAGAACCCTGCCTGAGGGAGTGGAGGGTGGGAGGGGTGTGTGTGAGGGCGTAGGGGTGGTGGCGAAGCGGAAGGAGTTGAATTCGGGGCATAATTTTTTATTATTGTTAATACACCTTGTGTGGTATGTGCCACGCCCCTCCCCCATTCTCTGGGCTCCACGGCTCAAGCTCTGATCGTCGGAGATAGGACCTGCTAGTGGGGACTCAGTTGGATGCTGCTCTCACAGACAAAGTGAGCTGAACATGGCTTCTGGGTGGAAGAGAGGACAGAGACAGGTAGCCCCGGCTCTTCCAGTCACCTCTGGGGTAGCAGGCTGTGTGCCTTTGATTTTTTATTTTTTGTCATTAAAGATTAGTTTGGGGCCTGGAGAGCTGGCGCGGGGCTCAAGCGTCTTTGCCGATCTTCCGGAAGGCCCGTGTTTGTTCCCAGCACCCATGTATGGTGTCTCACAGCTCCTAGTAACTCCAGCTTCTGGGGACCCGGCGCCCTCTTCTGTGTGGTCTTGGTGGGTGTTCAGTGTGTATGCACTTGTGTATGCATATGCATGCATGTGTATACACAAATACACATAGTTACAAATAAAATAAAAATCTAAAAAAAAACAATGTATTTCAGGGAGCTGGGGCTGTAACTCAGTTGGCAGAGTACCTGGGCAGCATGAAAAGGTTGTGAATACTTCCTTAGCACTTCATTGACTGGATGAACCGTGTGTGTGTGTGTGTGTGTGTGTGTGTGTGTGTGTGTGTGTGTGTGAGTGTGTGCCCTAGGGAGGTGTAGGCCTGAGCCCTGTAGAGCCCTTTGTTATATAGATGAGGCAAGGTAAACACAGGGATGTTTAATAACGTCCTGAAGGTCACACAGGTGTGTGGTGGTGCCAAATTATCCACTTAGGTGCGTTGACTTCCAAGCCAGCTAACTGTCTACCCTGTAAAAGCACCTTAGCGTGTTCCAGTGTTCCAAGTCCCCACTCTTTCTCCCTTGCAAGGGGCTCTTGGGAAATCCTTTTCATTCCTGTTGTCCTGGGAGTCACTCAGTCCTGTTATCTCCCGGTTTCTGGTCTCCTTTGGTCCTCTGAAGAGGAGGTGGGGCCTGGAGCGAGGCCATAGGTTTCTCTCCTCACAGGCTCTCTGCTCTCTTGAGAGTCCTAAAGACTGAAGCTCTGATTAAGGGGACCGCGCGGTGTATCAGCCTCTGCTGATGCTGCAGGCAGGCCCCACTTTGCGGCTCTTAAATCCCGCCCGTCTCCAGCCAGCGGGTACCTGGAATCAGCTTTCCTGCTGGTGCAGTTCCAGCGCCGCAGCGCAGCCAGCGAGGCAGCCTTCCGGCCTGTCAGTGGGTGGGTGGGGCTGGGACGCGCAGGTCGTGGTTACAGCAGCTGCAGGAATGCTTGCTCTGCCTCCATTTAATGGGCAGCTGTGTTTACACTTGTGCTTCAGTTGGGCCAGTAAGGAGGGTTGATAGATGTATATGATTCTTGGGCGGGGTCTCCCCCCCTGCCCCCCCCCCCTTTTAAAATGTGATTTTCCAAATAGCAACTGCAAGTTCAAAGGAAGTAAGACTTCTGTATGTCTCGGGTCAGGTTTCAGTCGTACGCTTTATTTTTGCTAAGGATTTGAAAGATTTGCCCCTTTGCAGGAAGGGCCAGGCTGCCGAGTTCCTGGAAGTGTTCAGGTTCTATTTATACTCAGCACCATGGCAGAGTGGGTGGCGACACGGTTACCAAAATAACACCTCGGAGATGTCTGAAGTGGTCGAGAGGGCACAGGGATAAACAAGCCCGGGGCCTCCGCCTCCTCTCAGTCAGTCACCTCAACACAGACCGAGCCTGGGACTAGATAAATGTGTGGGACCTTTTCCCACCCAGGAAGCAAGGAGCATTGCTGCAGGGAGCATTACCTGGGTGTCTGCTGGTTCACCTCAAGTCTGACACGGTCATCCTGAAGCTAGCATGTGACTCCACGGCTGAGGCCCCAGTTCCGGAGATCACGTCTCAGTTCCAGGACCGGTCACGAGTTTCAGGCCTTCAGTTTCAAGATGGCGTTTTTCCTCTTGTTCAATTTTTTATGTTTTTTTTTTTTTTTGTTGTTGTTTCGTTCGAGACAGGGTTTCTCTGTATAGCCCTGGCTGTCCTGGAACTCACTCTGTAGACCAGGCTGGCCTCGAACTCAGAAATCCTCCTGCCTCTGCCTCCCAAGTGCTGGGATTAAAGGCGTGCGCCACCACTGCCCGGCTCAATTAATTTTTTAAAGCTACTTGCCAAACCGAGAGAAGCACACTTAGCAGTTTCTTATAAAGCATGTTATGAAGGATAAGGAGAAGAGATGCACAGGACAGAGGAGAGCCAAGGAGCTCTGAGTCTCTCCCACGTGGACCGCATCCTGGTTATAGATCTCTAACCAGAAGCTCTAGCCGGCTGGAAGCTCTCTAAGGCCCGCCCTTGGAGTTTTTAATAGCTTCATCAGTTGACATGCCTGATTAAAATCACCGACGACTTAAACTTCACGCACCCACTCCTCTCTAGCGAGACAGGGCGTGAATACTTACTGTCCCAGCACTTTGGGGGACAGAGGCAGGAGGATTAGAAGTTGAGACCGCTGAGTCTCAACTCTCCACCCTGTCTTGGATTTTGAATGACTGTGCCCATCCCGAAACTATCAAGAGACTGTTGGTCACTGGTCAGCTTAGTGGCAAGTAAAAAGATCACCAGAATGTGGAAAGTATGTCAGGCAGTATGACAAGAACCAGACATTACTTATTTTGTGATGTCATAGTGGCAGATGAGGCCTGTGGTAGTGACGCCTGCCTGTAAGTTCTTAAGGGCAGGTCACAGTCCTGTCGAGTGTGGACGGGACTGTTGGCAGTGTGTATGTGCGGCATGTCTGTGGGACTTGTCCTGCTGCCCTAGCTATAGAGGCTCAGCGCTGGTGTGGATCTTAGAGGCCTCCATTTTAGAGACGGCGAAGGGAAGGTATGTTCATTTAGTTTTCCTGTAGCACTGACGAAATACCTTGACAAAAAAGCGACTGAAGGGAGGAAAAGGCTTGTTTTGGCTTTGAGTTCCTAAGGGGACACTGTCCATCCTGTTAGGAAATGCACGGTGACAGGACCGAGAGGTTAGCCTGTTCCATTGTACCAGCAGTCAAGAAGAGACAGAGAACAGGAGACAGGGACAGATCATACAGCTTCAAAGCCAGCCCCCAGGGACTCCCCACCAAGGCCTTTTAAAGTTCTCTTCCCGTCCAGGGCCAGTAGCTGGGGGATCACGCGATCACAGCGGGGCTTTCAGTAAACCTGTAAGGTACGTTAGATGGGCTCTTAGGCTCAAGCAGTAGGATTCTGTGCTAAGATAAACAAAAATGAGTTTCTCTGAAGCGCATTGCATCAATTAGCACCTTTGGGAAAAAAAAATTGGTAACAACGAAGGATTCAGCAAAGGGCCAGATAAATGGGTCTCAGGCTCCGGATGGTGTATCCGGGTGTCCCCCATTGTGCCAGCTTTGGGATGCCCATCGTGGCCCACGCCTGGGTCCTAAGTGCCTCTGTCAGGTGCCGGGAGGTCATCGAAATGGGAGGGGTCTGAAAACTTGATGGCTCTCTGGAAGGAAGCCTCCTGGAGCCTTCTGTCCCTCTTCCCTGCTCCCCCGCGGCCCTTTATCCCTCTGTCTGTCGTCCTGGCTCGCCCGCTGTCGCCGCCGCCGTTCTTCCTGCTCGCCCTTCCTCGGCCTTTCCTCTGGGCTCCGGGCGCGCTCCGCAGCCGCCGGAGCCGTCAAGCAGCCCACTGCCCCGCTGGCTGCCTTCACATCCGCGGCCTTGCTGGCTGGCTTCGCTGCTTGATTTGACGGCTCTGCCACTTCGGTTTTGCTGTCTCTTTTGTGTAAAGGCTCAGCGGGCGGGGGAGGGGGAGAAAGACCATTTGCGCGAGAAGTCTTTTATTAGGCGTATTACCGGAGCACCAAGGGAGACCGCACAAGAGAGTGTCTCTGAGTCCACTCACAGAGCCTGCTCAGACAGCCAGAAGGGGCGATCTCGGACCAGTGGCTCTCGTCCCTTAGTACCTGTCATAGTCACTGAGGCTTGTGTTTGGACCAGTCACAGTCTTGCCCCTTAGCACCAGTCCGAGTCATCAGGCTTGGGTTTTATGCCAGTCCAGGTCTTGTCTTAGAGCATCAATCACAGCCGCCCCTCTGCTAGACCCCCGGGGGCGGGGGGTGCTGCCTTTCTAACCGTGCTGGAAACTGTTCTAGGGTTACAGAGTCCATCGAGGCTACAACAGCAAAGTCCTGCAGGAGCCGGGGGAGGCAGGCTCAGCCTTTGGACAGGGTCTCGAGGCGAATAGGGAATTTGGGAAATTTATTGTGAAGAATTCTTTTTTAAAAAAATTTATTGCTTCAAAGTTTCATACATACACATATCTACTGTGTGTATAAACACACATGTATGTGTGTATGTGTGTCTATCTCTCTTCATGTGTATCTTAATCATACATAGCCATCCCTCAGTCTCCTTCCAACTCTTCCGCTTCCCTACAAATTCATTCTTTTAAGTTAAAAAATAAAGTTTAAAAAGTGTCGAGTCTTTTCAGAGGGGCACGGGCGGGCCACCTGCCAGTGGCCACCCCTCAGAACATGTGAAGACTTTTTAGCTAGTAGAAAGTTACTTCTGATTAGCTTCTAAAGGGCTGACAGTGATCTCCAGGGAACACAAGAATCACATTAGAAGAACCTTTTTTTTCCTTCCCTTTTTCTCTTTCTTTTTCTGGAGCTGAAGGAGAGTACAAGACACAATCCACAATCTCTGAAGAGCTTATTAGAAGCTCACTCTCCCCGCCCCGACCCCACCCCTTTCAAGCCTCTCTGGAGAGGAAGTAGCTTTCGGTCAGGGTCTGTGGATGGACCAGAAAGGCCTCTGAGATAAGAGGAGCAAAGAGGCTGCTTGGCAGGTAACAGTACATCTCAGTGGGTCAAACCATCTCAAACTCAGAAAAGGCCCCTCCCCCCCCTTGCCAATGTCTTTTGTAAGGCGGAACTAGCCCTGTAAGGTGGAACTAGCTTTGTGTGCAGAACGATGACGTCAGCAGGATCCCGTTCAGGATCCAGAGCTGAGAAGTGACAGGTAATTCACAGGCAAGCACATAGCTTTTGAACATTTACCTTTGCTGGTTATCCTCTGAAGATTGTTATCTTTCCTTTCACGGCTGTGTAACTAGACTGCAGTGTTCTTTAAGGCAGACATCATCAACAATTTTTAAACATTCAAGCTTAGAAACCATAGCGCAGCACGAGGTGCATATTAGCCCTCCCGAGTTTATCTGAGGGGCAGAAGAATTACTATGAAAACCGTTCATACCCTCTAAGAGTTGAGATTGTACTTAGTGAGAGACGGGAGCAGACACATATACTAGACGAGTCTGGTGATCACCCTCCTCTCTGCTGCTGTGCACAGCACCCCAGCTAACGTAACTTCAGGGAGAGATGATTTATTTTGGCTCATGGTCCTAAAGGGACACAGTCCATCACGGTGAGGAAGACCGAGTATGTGGGTGCTGCCCCTTTACATCAGCAGTCTGGAAGCTCACCCTCAGGGGCATACTTCCTCCGTCCAGGCTCCTCCTCCTAATCAGCCCATACTCCTCCCAGTGCCTTGTGAAGGTGTGGCCAGTCGGCCCTCCCTCGCCAGACATGGAGCGGCAGACCTCGACCTAAGATTCCTAGTATTCAGAACTGAGGAATGAGTTTCGATTCATTTATAAGTTACCCAGGCTGTGGTTTCTTGTTAAAGCATTACAAATATAAGCCATTATGCTGTGTATAGTAATTATATGTAATCTTTGTTTGTTAATTTAGTACATTTTAAGAGATCGCTATGGTTTGTAATAAACTAGTTATAAAGTATAATATGAGAAATTTGAACTAATTTTTTTTTTAATCTCAAAATTTTAGCTTGTATATATAGGGAAAGCGTAATAGTTTTTCTCAGACATCCTAGGTGTATGGCTGAGTCTCACATTAAAAGACAAATGAAGCCGGGTGGTGGTGGCACACGCCTGTAATCCCAGCACTCTGGGAGGCAGAGGCAGGCGGATTTCTGAGTTCGAGGCTAGCCTGGTCTACAGAGTGAGTTCCAGGATAGCCAGGGCTATACAAAGAAACCCTGTCTCAAAAAAAAAAACAAAAAAACAAAAAAAAACCCCAAAAACTCCCCAAAAAAACCAAAACAAAAAACAAAACAAAAAACCAACCCCCCCCAAAAAAAAAGAAAAAAATAAGACAAATGAAGAAAGACAACTTAAAATGAGTTACTTATTTATTAGTGTGTGTGTTTCAGTGTGTGATGTGTGGTACTCATGCAGACACATATGGAGAAAGGTATATGGAAGATATTGTTCTTCACCTCATTTATTATTCTTTTAAATATTTATTTTTTAATGTGTGCATTTTGCTCCCATGTGTCTGTGTACCACATGCGTGCCTAGTTCCCACAGAGACCAGAAGAGGGGGCGTCAGATTCCATGGAACTAGAGTTTCAGACAGTTGTTGAGTTGCCATGCGGGTCCTGGGAATTGAACCTTGGTCTCCTGGAAGAGCAGCTAGTAATTTCAACTACCAAACCACCTCTCCAGCCTCCAAACTCCATATAAGGTTTATGACATGGATATCTTTCTAAGGAAATTCCGACCTAGAGAAGCAGTTGGACTTCTGTATATTTATTTAGGTCTGAAGAAATGAAGACAGTTGGTGAGAAACAGTGTAGTCCAGTGTTAGTAATGGGAACTGACAAGGCCTGCACAGCCATGCTCTCCTCTGAGACCGTCTCTTCAGAGAAAGGAGCCTCTTTTCCTTCTGTCACAGGCAGGGGCATCTCGCAGGAGGCTCTTACGATCCACTTCAAGGAAGGGGCGAGGAAAGGTGTGACGAGCAGCTGCTTCTGCTGTACCCCCAGATTCCGTGACCCAGAGCAGGGCACCCGAAGGCCCATCACCACCATAGGAAATTCATTTTTCTGGTGGAAAAGCCCTGGCGGCTCACCTCGCCCATTTCCAAAAAGTCAAAGTTTTCTTGCTGCCACCAATGCTGAAGTCTGGGATTTCTTACAAGATGCTGAACGAAGAAGAAAAGTTCGATTATGTGCGTGTGAATACATTATGCTTTTTTCAAGTCTGGAGTCAACTGGAGAGAGTCTTTTTAAATTATTACTGTGGCCTGTTGCTGCTTGAGTTAGCAGAGGCTGGGGGTGGGGTGACGGACTTAAATGACCTCCCCTAAGTGCCTCTTAAGGAACCGGGGAGGATATTTTCATCCCGCTGTTTAAATAATCTTTTTGTTTGTTTATCTTTTGGTGAGTATTCTATTTCAAAGTCTTTTACTAGATTATTATATAACCGGTTTTCCTTTCTAGCGTCTTCTATTCATGCGCTTTCTGACATTAAGTTTCAAAATCTTTTCTTTGTTTTTCACAATCTGTTAGATTATAGATGGTTCTGTTTTTGCCAGTGCTATATTAAAATGTCCTCCAGATAGGCTGGCTTTGTTCTGGACAGTTGGCTTTTTTCGCCTTGTGCTTGCTAAGGCATTCCTGATGACTATTTCACTTAACTGTAGAGCGCGTTTCAAAGAGACTATTAAAAACTTTGGCAGAACAACCACATCCCTCCCTCCTCCCTCCTGCCTAGCTCGTTCAACACCACACAAGTGTTGTGGATGGACCTGGTACTGTTCTTGTGAACCAATCCCCTAATGAATAAAGGAGCCAATCACTGAGCGAGTAGGCGGGACTTCAGGTTGATCAGAGGAAGAGGGGGAGCAGGAGAGAGTGAGTCCTTTTTGGAACCAGGTCAGCAGAGGGGTAAGATGTAGCTGCTAGAGTTTCCTGGTATCATGGCAGATCCGCAAAGATTCGCCACCTGAGGGATCAGATTTTAATAAGGCTTACAGGATTAGGTTTTAGTTGTTGCGCCCAGAGATTGAGTTACCATTGTTTCTGAACTAAGTTTGTGTTGTGTTTTCTTTCACACAACGGCTTTTCTGGGTTCAAGAGAGAAAGGTACAGCGGCCAGGTGTGGGTTTGCCTGAGGTGCTCCACAAAGGCCGAGGGGGATTTGAAGCACAGGGTTGGTGTGGTAGCGACTCGCCAGTGGGAACCTAGTGAGCTGGGTGGAGGGATTGTGGAGTTCAGAGTCAGATTCTCCAAGACATAAAAACAGGTTGGCCATTGCCTGCCAGTGCACGGCTGGCCAGGCTGCTGGGGCCGAGGCACAAGCGAGTGAGTGTGTTGGTTCTACTTTTTAAAATATTTCCCCAGCACACAAGACGATAGGACACGGAAGGTGCTATTAGTAGGTGGGGAAAAAAATTACAGCACAACCAAATCACACTTTTTTTCTTCCATCAGTTAGCACTTGTTGAGGGTATACTGTGTGCGAGGAGTTCAGTCAGTCTGGGTTAGTCAAGTATAATCTCTGACTGTTTTACCCCAGAAGGTTCTCCCGGCTGGTGAGATTACAAATGATCTGGTCTCTCGTACAGACCGAAGGCGCGGAACCTGGTAGATCAGTTATCCTCCTTGGATGCTGTCGTCATCATTAGGTGGGGCTGAAGAACTGAACCGTGCAGATTCAGCCCGACCGGGAGGCACAGGGGGAAGACGGCTGTGGGGTGGGGTGTGCTTGTGGCTGGAGGACATAGTCATTTCCATTTCCAGCTTAGTTGCTGTGACCGAACCCCTCTCCGTGTCTCCAGTTCGCACGTAGGAGGCCGATGCCATTATTTCAGCTTTCTCAGGCGAGGAAGTGGAGACCCAGGCCTCACGGCATGCAGATCCTCTGGAACATTTCCTGGTGGGGTGGAAGCAGGGTGAAGTCTGGTTTCCACCTTCTCTGCCGAGTTGCTGGTTTTCTTTGCCTCGAAAACTGAAGGGCTTCATCCCTCTACTCCAGTGGCCGTCAAGACAAGGGAAGGAAGTTTTGAAACCTAAAGTGCGACCTTGGGGGCCGTGTTCGAGGTCTCTCACTTTATTTTATGTGTATGGATGCTTTACCTGCATGTAGGTCCTTGTACTGTTGACACGCGGTGCCCACGGAGGCTGGGTAGTGCATCCCTGATCCCTAGACTGTGGTCCTGTTGGGGTCTGAGTCCCAAAATTCACATGTGAGGCCTTTGAAGCAGTTAGGATGAGCAGAGGCCAGGGAAACAGGGCTCCTGTGATATCATTAATGGTTTTATATTGTAGGAAGAAGAACAAAGACTGCCTGGTTTGCCACCTCACAATGTAGTTAATACCTTTTAGCCCATCAAGAAGCAGTAAGAAGGCCGGATGTCAAATAGATATCGGGAGTATGCCTGCCAGACTCCAGAACCCCAGCCACAGACACGACTTTCTATGCCTTACAAACGATCTGGTCTCATAGTTGGCTTAACTGTCAACTTGGTATAGCCTAAGGGCCCCTGAGAAATATTCTCCACTGAGGGGTTGCCCAGAGCAGACTGGCCTGTGTGAGTATATGGGGATCGTCTGGGCAGTTAATTGATGTAGAAGATCCCAGCGTACCGTGTTCACCCCGCTCCCTGAGTGGGTGGTCCTGGCCTATGCAAGGAGGCTAGTAAGTGTGAGCCTGTGATGGAGCCAGCAAGCGGTGTTTCTCCATGGCTCCTGCTTCAAGTCCCTGGTTGAGTTCCTGTCCTGACTCCTCTCGCCGATGGGTCGTGTCTTGGAAGTGCAAGCCAGATAAACTCTGCATTCCCTGAAGTTGCTTTTGGTTGAGGTATTCTATCACACAGGGGAAAAATAAGGAGTGCACCTGGTCTCAGCTGTTCTGTTATAGCAACAGAAGCAGACTAAGAAACCCACTATTGTCTGTAATTTATCTTTTAGCTTTCCTTAGACAGCTAGCAGATACAGCTCTGCCTGACCTTCAGACAGGGACTCGGGCACTTTTTAGTACTTTCTGTCTAATGTTTCCTGAATACCAGGAGTTAGCTATTCATTTCACCAGACTGAAGGCCGATTGTTCTGGTCACTAGCCAGGTAGTGTCTAACTTGTCTGGTTATGGATGCATTTTATTGTTGCCATTAGTAACAATTATAACAGTCAATTTCATTTGGGAACATGTTCCTTATCTTTCTTTCTTTCTTTTAAATGACTGGAAATTCCAGTCTTGCATGTCCCGGTTAAATACAGGAATGGGCCTGTGACTGGGACCCTTGGGACCCATCTTTGTTCAGGGCCAAATCTTTTTTTCAAATGAGGGAAACTTTAAGAGTAAAAGTCTGAAGCCTTCAGGATTGGTCCCCTCTGAATGGATTTTTCCCAGGATCACTGCACAAGCAGACAAAATGAAAACCACCACTCCCACAGAGCCCAGCGGATCTCTAACCTTAGAGCAGTCTTTTTTGGTTGAACAAAATAATATTCTGTACATAATGTGGCTTGGGCTTTGGGACAGGTTTGTGCAAATTTAGTTCTTGTCAGTTTGGAGTCACCTGAGGAAGAAGGGACCCCAGCTGAGGGCTTGCCTCCCTCAGACTGGCCTGTGGGCATGTCTAGATTCGTGATTGATGTGGGAAGGCTCAGTAAATTGGGTAGTGCCATGCCAGGACACTTGGTCCGGGGTTCGATAAGAAAGCAGGCTGGGCAAGCCATGGGGAACAAGCCATAAGCAGCCCTCCCCAGAGGTTCTGCTTCGGATCCTGCCACCAGGTTGCTGCCCTGCTTGAGTTCCCGCCTCGGCCTCCCTCCATGAACCCTGGTGTAGAAATGTAAGCCAGAGAGTCCTTCCCCTCGTCGGAGGCTTTTGCTCGTGGTGCTTATAATAGTAACAGAAAGCAAACTAGGAAGATGGGATGTCTCCACACATCAGTGTGATCAACACCTACTCCCAGGTACACAGCACTATTTTGGGAGGTTTGGGAACCTTACAAGGTAAGGTAGGTAGGGTTGGTTCCTGGGGGCCACACTTTGAAGGCTTTATGTGGTATCTAGTTACTTCCGCTCCATCTCCTATCCACCATGATACGACCAGCCTTTTTTCACGTTCTATTCCTATTTGGCTTAATCTCATGAAGCCATCTTGCCAAAAGCAATCTACAGATTCAATGCAATCCCCATCAAAATCCCAAATCAATTTTTCATAGATCTAGAAAGAACAATTCTCAAATTCATCTGGAGTAACAAAAAAACCCAGGATAGCTAAAACTATTCTCAACAATAAAAGGACTTCTGGGGGAATCAATATCCCTGACCTCAAGCAGTACTACAGAGCAATTGTGTTAAAAACTGCATGGTATTGGTACAGGGACAGGCAAGTAGATCAATGGAATAGAATTGAAGACCCAGAAATGAACCCACAGAGTTATGGTCACTTGATCTTTGATAAAGGAGCTACAACCATCCAGTGGAAAAAAGATAGCCTTTTCAACAAATGGTGCTGGTTCAACTGGAGGTCAACATGCAGAAGAATGCGAATTGACCCACTCTTATCTCCTTGTACTAAGCTCAACTCCAAGTGGATCAAGGACCTCCACATAAAACCAGACATACTGAAACTAATAGAAAAGAAACCGGGGAAGACCCTTGAGGACATGGGCACAGGGGGAAAGTTCCTGAACAGAACACCAATAGCTTATGCTCTAAGATCAAGAACAGACAAATGGGACCTCATAAAATTTAGTGCTCGGAGCGATGCAGAGAGGGCGGGGCTCTCCCTGCTGCCTTCTGCTCTGCCCCACTCTCTTGGCCCCCCATTCGGACAGTCTACAGTTCTCTCCCTCTGCCTCCTAGGAGGGAGGTACACAGTTTTAAAACGAGTTCAAGTCTTCAGTAGGAAGAAAGGCCTATTGAGTGCGTGGCAGGAGGCAGAGGCTGGCTGGTCACATTGCCCGCCACTGCCTGACTTCGGTTTGTTCCCTTGCTGCCTTGCATGGAGTGCAGAAGCTGGGAGCCCATGGCCTCAGTTATCCTGTCTTGTATGACCTATGAGGTGAGAAGAGATTGTGTGTATGTGTGTGTGTGTGTGTGTGTGTGTGTGTGTGTGTATGTGTGTGTGTGTGTATGTGTTAGCATTCTGTCTAAACCCCAACCCACAGTTACCTGGCAATAGCCAGATAGGCCTGGCCCACTATAAAAGGGGCTACTTCCCCCCCCACCCCCCTCTGTCTTGCTCTCTTGCCCCCCCACCCCCCCTATTCCCCTCCCCCCTCTCTCCACATGGTCATGCCGGCCTCTACTTGCCTTTCTCTGCCTCTATTACTCTCTTAATTCCCCTCCCCATGCCCTGAATAAACTATTCTGTACTATATTGTGTGGCTGGTCCCTCAGGGAGTAGGGATGCCTCGGCAGGGGCCCGCTGAGACATCCCTCTCGCCCATATCTCACCACACCCCCATAGAACATATCTTATACCACTTTATAAACACACCAATATATGTGTATATATGTGTATGTGTGTGTATAGGTGTATGTATGTGTGTGTTACGTATGTGTGTGTATATGTGTATGTATATGTGTATGTGTATGTATATGTGTGTGTGTGTATAGGTGTGTATATGTGTATGTTTGTGTATAGGTGTGTATATCTGTATTTGTGTATGTGTGTATATGTGTGTATATGTATGTGTGTATATGTATGTGTGTATATGTGTGTGTGAGTGTGTGTGATACTTTTACTTTGTGACAGAGACTGGCTTCCAATTCATGGATCTTCCTGTTTCAACCTCCTGAGTGCTTGGGGTTACAGGTGTGTACTTGTAACCTGACTTCTCAGAATGGTTTTACCCTTCCTTTTTTTCTTTCATTGAGGTGCTGAGGGACAAACCCAAGCTTTGCACATGCTGGGCAAATTCTCTACTACCGAGCTGGACCTCCAAGGCCAATTTTAAGTCTAGGTCCCGCCCAACCGTCCATCTTAAGAGGCTCTGTTCTCGTGTCTTTTGAAGGAAGGTTGCAAAACGGAAAATGTTTCATTCCGGTTGAAAGTCACATGGCAGTCCAAACACAGCGTGTAGAAATAAAGTTTTATTGGAACGTGGGAATGCTTTCTTTATTTGTTAACATGCGGCCTCTGGCTGCCCTCACACCACAGCAGTGGAGGTAAGTCACAGCAAGATGCTCTCTCGGGCCACACAATTCAAAATGCCATAGCGAGAAAGGTCACGAAGCCCGTGGGCCTTCTGAGTCGCATTGTTCTTCTCTCAGGCCTAATGCGGTGCTGGATTACAGCTGATGCTTAGTGTTAATTGTTTGGGAGGAAAGACTGGAGGGACTTTCCTTCGGGGTAAACAGTCCCTGTGAAAGCCTGTCATTATCTCTGCCATTTCTTTTGAACTGGGTTTTGCCAGAAAGAGATTTGTCATACCAGACCCATTGAGCCTTTTCTTTTCATTTCTCCTTCGTGCAGAAGGGAGAGAGCATTAGGTAACCGAGCCTTTGTGTTCCCCTGGCTCACACGCGGGTCCGATTTCAGCGCGCCCGCACCCTGCGCACTGGCTCCGGTTTAGTCTCCAGATCTAAGTGCTGGGCTGTGAGGTAACGTTAGTGGTTAAGTACTCGCCACACAACGGGTTAGGCGAAGTCTGCACCTCTGAAGACAAGCTTTTTTTGTTCCTGTCCATTAGGTCCTTTTTGTATGCCCCCTCCCCCACCCCCCCTCTCCCCACCCCCATCGCCGAGCTTGGCTTTGTTCACACGGCTTTTGAAGGAAACCATTTCAAATAGTCCTAAGCAGTGATCTCCTCTGTTCCGCGAGGTGGTCGCCGTGTGGTTTTTGCCTTTTGTTCCGCGGCACACCTGACTTGGAGTCTCCGCTCCCTAGGGACTAGTTAATTCAGACCCTGCTATTGGCTCTGAGAGGCGTCCAAAGGATTACGTCAGAGACTGAACCAAGAGCCTTTCTCCTTCAGAGGGTTGGTAGTCTGTGTGGAGAGAGGCCCTCCAACTGTGGATTAGCCTCTTTCCTTATTTATGGTGCTGGGAATTGAACCCAGAGTCTCACAGATGCCCAGCACTGAGCTCACTCTAGCCCCTGAATGTGGATTTCCGAAACAGTTAACAGAGAGGGCTATGAGACAGGCGTCATGGCCTCTACCTTCAGCCCTATCACTCCAGAGGCAAAGGCAGATAGAATCTCTGTGAGTTCAAGGCCAGCCTGGTCTGCATAGCAAGTTCTAGGTCAGGCAGAGTGATGTAATGAGACTCTGTCTGAGAGAGAAAACAAGAGACAAAGGGGGAAAAAGTGCTAGTGAGTTCCACCAGAGTACTCCCCCAACCCCCAACACACACACACACACACACACACACACACACATACACACACACACACACACACTCACTCACTCTCTCTCCTGTTCATGTGCCTGCCGTCTTTACGACCCGACTTGCCGTCTTTACGACCCGACTTGTGTTCTCAGGGTCCTGTGTTGCCTCTGGAGTCATTCTAGAACAGAGGGGAGACTAGAGCGAAGACAGGAAGGGAAGGGATCCTCCCTGTAGCCCCAGGGAGAGCAGGTCTTTGACCAAACCCCAATTCTTTGGTCTTCTGGGAAGAGCATCCACACTGGCACCCCTTCTCGCTGCTTTGCCAATCCCAGCTTCCTGTGGTGAAGGTCCAGTTACCTAGGCTAGCCTTTCTGCCTGCTTTGGAAGACAGACATTTACCAGCCTTTTCCTCCTGATGTAACAACACCATGTCTTTTCACTCATAGTTACTCAAGGGCTTTCCCTCTTTCCCTCCTTTCATCTCTCCCTCCCTCCCGTTTCTGTTTCTTTTTCCTTTTCTGCTTAGTTTCCAGTCCCTGTCTCTCAAAAACAAAGAGAAAACAACCAAAAAAAAAAAAAAAAAAAAAAAAAAACCCAAAATGAAACAAAACCTCCAAACCCCAACCACACCACCACCACCTCCATTTATTTTCAGGTCCCAATATAACCTTTTCTCAAAGCCTTTCTGTTGTGATCATAAAAAGAGAAAGAGGTTTGAGAATATGGAATACAGCAGTGTGGGGGCAGGGGGTGCCCCAGGGGCCCATGCGGAGGCATCTCTTCCCCCGAGGGACCAGGCACCGACATAGTACAAAATAGAGTTTATTCAGGGCATGGGGTAGGAGTTAAGGGGGGGTAATAGAGGCAGAGAAAGTAGAGAAGCAGAGGCTGGCGATGGCCACGTGGAGAGAGGAGAGAGGGGGGAGGGGAGGAGAGCCCAAGAGGGGCCAAGAGAGAAGCTGAGAGTGAGAGAGGTAAGAGATAAGAAGTAAGAGAGAGAGGAGGTGCCTAGCAGCCTCTTTTATAGTGGGCCAGGCCTACCTGGCTGTTGTTGCCAGGCAACTGTGGGGAGGGGTATACCTGGCTGTTGCCAGGCAACCGTGGCATGAAGCTTAGATAGAACTCTAACACTTTCAATATACTATTGAATTTGGGAGTGGGTTTCCAACACTCCCCCACACCTTGACTCTTCCTAGATTTTTGTAGTATTATTTGTAACCATCTTTTGTCATAGTTACCCGAAATCATCTGTTTCTGCCCTAACAACAACTCACCGTCGGTTGCCAGGCCCTCCCTCTGTGTAAGCCACAGCCGTTGTCCCAGAACCATGCATGGGAAACGTCAACTTGAAGGGATTATTTTGACTCACAGTGTGAGGGAGGGGACGTGGCCAGCGATGGCGGGAAAGGCATGCAGCAGAACCCGCTCATGGGAGCAGTATCAGAGATAATGCTTAGATTGGCCATCAGTAGTCAGTAAGTAGAAGATACTGGACCAGACTGGTTTAGATATGGTGGACAATACAATCCCCAGAAATGTACTTCCTCTCGTGAAATTCCACCTAATAAAGGTCTTACAATTTCCCCAAATGCCAACACTAACTGGGAACCACATGATCAAACAAGAGTCAGTAGGGAGTAGGGAGATGATTTTTTTTTTTTTTTTTTTTACATCGACTCTGTAGGGCTGGGGTGAGGGCTGAAGTCAAGGACTCTGGCTTAGGCTGCGAGGGAGGCATCACCCCCCAATTCCCACCTTTGACAGCCGCCCCACATCTACCTACTGGATTGCTTCAGATCTGGGGTGACATGAAGTCTTCCATTCTGTTTCCCACCTTAACTGAGGAAGGACAGCCCGAGTGGGTTCTAGGCTGCTGCTGCTGCTGCTGCTGCTGCTGCTGCTGCTGGGCCCGACCGACGGCGACTGACATGCTTTGGAACCTGCAGGTTCTGTATCCCAGGCTGTGCGTGCTTAGCTCAAGTTCTGCAGTGCTCTTTGCTGCGGTTTCCTGCGGAGAGTGCTTGTAACCATTGAGCCATCCTCCCTCCCTCCCTCCCCTCCCCCTGTTGTTCTTTGACTCTTCTCCTTGCTAGTCTTCTGGGCAGTTTCACAGTAGAGCAGTCTCACCAGGTCTCTCCACCCCTGCCGGTTCCTCCAGGCTTTCTGTTGTCTCCCTTGCTAGTGGAAACAGCTCTCCTTAAGTAAGTGCCCCCTTCAGCTCTGTGGTGGCCTCCCAGGAGGCTGGCACAGCTGCCTGCTTTAAGCCCACCTTTCGTGATAGTCACATTCTGATCCATTTCACAAGGGGCTTAAGTTATTCACGTCGTCGTTTTGTTTCACTCGCTCAGGAATCAGGGGGTAGACCTTCTCATTGTTTTGAACTGCATCTCACACCTCATACCAACTTCCTGAACCAGCCAAATGCAGGACTTGGCGCTCCGATGGCTGACCGGATGCTGTGTTCTTGAGTGTAAGAGCGACAGGGTCTAGCCAAAGATTGGGATTACCTTCAGAACGGGCCAGAAGGCTGTTTTTCTTTTGTTCACTAAAGAAAACAGGTGCCAAGTAGGTGTTCCCTTTTAAAAAATGCTTCTTTCAGAGATCATTTGAGTAAAACTGGTGGTATAATAGAACTAGTTGATCTAGGCTCAAATTTTGGCAGATTTCTGTTGGTTCTGGGGTTTTGTGCAAGTCTCACGGGGATTTTAGGCATGAGTAACTATCCATGGCAAGGTTTTTTTTTGTTGTTGTTTTTTTTTGTTTGTTTGTTTGTTTGTCAAGACAGGGTTTCTCTGTGTACCACTGGCTGTCCTAGAACTCACTTTGTAGACCAGGCTGGCCTCGAACTCAGAAATCCGCCTGCCTCTGCCTCCCAAGTGCTGGGATTAAAGGCGTGCGCCACCACGCCCGGCAGCAAGGTGTTTTAATGGTGGTGATTTTTGTTACTTTTAGAATTACTTATTTTTATTTTCAGTATATGAGTGTTTTCCCTGCAGTTATGTATGTACACCATGTGCCTGCCTAGTGTCCGAGGAATTCAGAAGAGGGTGTCACGTATCCTGGACCTGTGGACTCTGAGTGCTGGGAACAGAGCCCAGGACCTCTGCAAGAACAAGTGCTTGCCACCACTGAGCCTCCTCTCCGCTTCCCTGGGTTGTTACTTTTAAGTGATTAAGGCGAGAAGTAGTGACACAGAGTTCCCAGTACTCTCTGCTCGGCTTCCCCAAGGGTAACACCATAAGCGATCACCTTACATTGTTAAAAGCTGGGAACTGATTTGGTGCAGTATTGGTAACAGATGTCACCGGGATCCAGTTTACACATATTTGCGTGTGTACATCTCTGTGCGTGATTCTGTGCAATTTCATGTTTCAGTTCCCCTTGGTTTGTACCGTGCCCATTTGTCATGAAATTGTTTGGAACGTTCATGTGAATAAGGAGTCAACACCGGAAGTGATGTCCTGGGGAAGTCTTGGTTTAGCGTTCTTAGTGGAGGTTTCTGGGTCGGGAAGTAGAGAGTCAGGTTCTAATTCCAGTTCTCCAGCCACGCAGCTGTGCTGTTTCCGTGACGTCACAGACTTGCTCAGAGCATTCCTCCCTCATGTCTGAATGGGGGCGCTAAGCCAAGCAAGACTCTCGATTCCCCGTTTTCCTTCTCTAAGTCCCCTCACAGCTACTGCTTTTCAGAAAGCACACACCGCCAGTCACCCAGTTGCTGTCTCCCCAAACCTGGGCTGGACATATCCTGTCTTCCTCCACGGCTGCACCTGTCCTCAGTGGCAGTGCCCAATGCCCCAGGGAGCCCTGTCTGTCCTCAGTGGCCCCAGGGATCCCCACAGCCCCAGGCATCCTTCTAAAGTCTGACCTGCACCTGCTGACCTGTCTCATTACTTGTCTGGGTTCGTGGACTAGATCACATATGTGCTTCCTACCGACGATTTTCTACACAGCGACCAGAATTTAAAAAGCAGATAGATCCCTTCGGCGGCCCCTCGTGACACTGAAGGAACAGTTTACCCCAGCTCCCGCTGCTAATCCAGACATCAGGGATCAGTTTCCCCTGCCTCCGCCCGGGCGCCGGCCGCGTTGGCTCCTTGCTGGCGCGCTCGCTGGCGTCCTTGCCTCCCCACGGCTCACCTCGCCGCCGCTTGCTCTCACAGGCTCATGTTTGCTTCTGCTAATTAGCTCCACCGTGTACCTTGCACCGCCGCCTCTCCAGTGAGGCTACTGGATCAGCCCTCCTCCAAGCCGCTTTCCGTTCTGCTGGCCTGGGCTGCCGCTGCCACAGCCTGTAATACCATATGTCTTGGCTGTCCCTGGCTGTGACGCTACCCTGGCCAGCTAACCCTCCCCAGGCTGCAGGCTCCCCAGAAAGGTCTGCCTCAGCTGCCTGGCTCACCCTGCGTTAGGAGAAGTCCCAGGTCAAAGGCGGCATCAATAATTGTTGAACAGGTGCAGTAATGGACCAGATAGTCATAATAGTTCTTGAAATTGAAAAAGTAATTACGTGAAATAATTTTATGGGGAAATGAATTTGTTTTGCTATGTTTTGGATTCCTCTGGGCACATTCTTAATACATTCCTGTATAGAATTCTTTTATGTCTGTGTATTGGCAAAGGGTCTTTTCTGAGGCAGAACCTTTTTTTTGTTTTGTTTTGTTTGTTTTGTTTTTTTGTTTTTTCGAGACAGGGTTTCTCTGTATAGCCCTGGCTGTCCTGGAACTCAATCTGCAGACCAGGCTGGCCTCGAACTCAGAAATCCGCCTGCCTCTGCCTCCCAAGTGCTGGGATTACAGGCGTGCGCCACCACGCCCGCCTGGCTGAGGCAGAACCTTCTAAGGCAGGGAGGGTAAGGTTTCTGTGCCCTGATAAGAACCAAGGACATTGGACATGCTAGGCAAACACACCCTCACCTAGCCACATGCTAGCCTCAGCTAAACACACCATACTAAGCCACATCCCAGCCTCAGCTGTGGTTTTGCTTTAGGAAAATCAGGGTTTGACTTTCTTGGCCTTTCCAACGTGCAGGAAACTTCGGATCATGTGGTTTGACATCCAGCCAGGCTTGCTTTTGCTGTCAGCCTGAATGCCTTCCTTTCCTTTGGAACTGAGGATTTCACTAAGGGCTCGAGCTGGGAGCCGCTAATGCTCTCTATAAACCGAAGGACGAAGTTTACATCCGTGTCGCTCTTCTTAAGTTCTTGTTTAATTCCCTTATTGATGGTCAGAGCCACTCACGAGGCTGTTACTGGTTTTTTTCTTTTTGTTGTTGTTGTTGTTGTTTTTGTTTTTTTGGATTTGGTTTTTTTGAGACAGGGTTTCTCTGTGTAGCCCGGGCTGTCCTGGAACTCACTCTGTAGACCAGGCTGGCCTCGAACTCAGAAATCCGCCTGCCTCTGCCTCTGCCTCTGCCTCCCAAGTGCTGGGATTACAGGCGTGCGCCACCATGCCCGGCTGAGGCTGTTACTGTAATGGGCCCCCAGACCGTAGCACAGCTGACTCTGTGATATAAGTACCATTTAGGCCTGGAAACTCAGCACATAGACTGCACCATCAGCCAAAAGGAAAACAAAGGCCTAATCCATCAAAGTCCACAGTTCTGGAGTCTCTAAATGCCCTAACCTTGCTTTTAGGCTCTTGTAGTTCCTCTTCTGGCTAACTGATCTTGTTAACTGAAGCACGTCAACCCAGCATCTGGTTTCTGTGCTTAGAATCCCGCCCTGAGAAAGGCTCAGGGCTTCACTGGGATCCCAAACACCCAGTGCAGTCGCCAGCCGGCTAATAACGACTACCCATTGGTTAAACCCGAGTCTGAGTGGTCTTGTCTGGTGATGTCCTGCCCTCGGTCCTGCTCGCTGCCTGTGTCGCCAGTGTGATGGGGAGACGGGCTGTGCACCCCTGGGTCTTTCCGAGTTGATGATTGCTGCTCCGTCCAGGGGGAAATACTTCACATTTCATTAACCATCCTCATCAAAGGGTAATTTTCTTTTCTCTCCATTCGGGAAGATTTATTTATTTACCCTTTAAAAAATGCAATAGAAAGCAATCTCCAGCGGCACAGGTGTTGACATTTCGCCTTCTTTTGTTATGTTTACTTTGTTATCATCGCTAATGAATTAATTTTCAATCAAGTACAAGTACACTTTACAAAATTATGAGGTGGCATTTTCTCTTAAAAGCGTTGTACCAATTTTTCTTATTGTCATGCTATTAGCATCTAGGGTGTTTTCTTGAGTTCTTTTCCTTTTGTTGATTTTTAAAATTAATGTGTCTATGAGTGTGAACCCAGTTATGGAATGGGAGTGACAGAAAGGAGACACACTTACTTCAAGATACCTTTCTTGGTCTCTCAGGCTTGTGCTCTTGCCCGTGCTCTCTCCCCATACTGTGTAGCCCAGGGTAGACTCTAGCTGGCCAGCCTCTTGCCAATCGCTGATCATCTCCCGATTGCTGGCATAGACTACCACCCCCTCCCCCGCAGCTCAAAATAGTAATTTCTGTGAAAAAAAAATCTATTTGTTTTGTTTTGAGACAAGATCTCATGTAGCTCAAACTCAAACTCCCTATATAGGATGACCATAAATTCCTGATCCTCCTGCCTTCGATTCCCAAATGCTGAGATTGTAAGTGCGCTCCGCGCCTCGCTTACAACCACTCATTCCCTGCCTCAGGTCCAACCTTAATGGCCCCACAGTTTTGTGGGGAGATAAATCTGACTTGAAATAGGTGTCTTGGGAGAAGGGGGAGGGGCGCAGGATGAAAGGGCTGTTTTTCCAGAAGCTTCTCATTGGCAGGGCTGAAAATGGCTCCTGTTGGGGGGTGGGGTGGGGGTGGGAGGGTAAGGGAAGGAGGAGGTCAAACCAATAGGTGAGAGAGGCTCACCTTTCAAGGGCCTTTTGGCTCCAAGATAGAGCTGCTTCGGTCACACAAAAGGATGCCGTCAAGGAATTTGCAATCAAGTGTTTTCCTATTCTTGTAGCATCTGAGGATAATTTTAGCACTCCCCACTGTCAAATGCAATCGTTATTTAGGGATTAGAATATTTATATGTCTGATGTGATTGCACATTTCATTTCTGTCTTAGGTCTTACCTGTGCCTTTTAAGTAGTGTAATAAATTATTTCCCTGTCTGTTGATGGACTGAGAAAGAATGTACATCTAGTTTGCCCCGTCGCCGAATTTTATGACGCGTGCAATTCACACCAGTGTTGTAGCTTTTCCTTGGGTACATTTGAGGTGACTTTTGTTGACCCGCCATCCTGTCAGAATGATTGACTCAGAGAACTCCTTCTGAGTCACTTAACCGGTGTGTTTCATGTCCTGTGAGTTAAATCTGTGTGGCGCCATCACTGGATATTAGACTTGACTGTGAACCTGCCATTTTTATGAGTGATTAGGAGGAGGGACTCTAGCGAGTTAGAGTTACAGCCAGTAGCAATGTGGCATGGTGAGTCTTTTTTGGTATTTTAAAGCCACTATCAAATAATAGCTCATTATGTCACAGATTAGAAATTCAGAAGAGGTTAGTATGAGTTACTGTGTATTAGTTGAAGCAACTGGCTGAAAGATGCACTTCTAAGACGGCTTCTTCCTCAGGGCCTGCACTAGCTGACTGCTGGGGCCAGCTCCTGGCTGGGCACTTGGCTGGGTTCTTGATCTAAGTATTGGCACATGGTCTCTGTCAATACTTGTGCTTTCTCTTCACATGGAAGCTGAGTTCCTCATAAGTTGAGGGAAGAATTTCAGGGTTCAAGGTTTCTTGTGAAATTACTACCAGGTATACCGTGCAAGCTTCACTCTGTACAACCCCCAGAACATGTAATATCCTTTTGTATATTATGGTCAAGGATATCACTAAGATCAGCCAAGGCTCCAGGGCCCGGTGAGGGCAAAGATGGCGGTATCTCCATCTTTCACAGGAGAACAAAGAAAGGATTTCAGACCGCCATCAACCATATCAGAACAGTGTTTACTGAGTAACAATTTCTGAGCACCCCACCCCTGCTCCTGAAACTTAGCAAGCTTATGGTATGGTGATCCAGCGGCCAGTCTGTATCGGGACCCTTGCAATCACTGTGGTCTTCACTTACACGAAAAGTGTACAACTTACACACAAGTGACAAGGGTCACTTGATGAGTCTGACTATTGTCAACATGTCTAGGAAGCTGTCATCCTTCTCTGAGTCCTGGTACAAACTAGTTTGTCAGGAGAGTCCAAACCATGCCTCCTCCAGCTGGAAGGGGCGCTAAGAGATCACACCATCACAGTCGATCACCTTCTGGAAAGATTCATTGAGCATCTTTTAGGTGCCAGACCAGACCCCGTGTACGCAGAGAAGAACGTGCCTGACTCTTGCCGTCGAGACAGGGTTGTGGAAATAGAGGAAATGTAGAAGAGGCGACTAGGAGGTCAGGGGATGCCAGCTGACTGGCAAGCACCAGGGTGAGGGGTCGTCACGGATGCCGTGTCCCACGATCATGAATGACGGCAGGGAGGGGCGGTTAGCAGCAGGTTGTCCGTCTGTCTTGCTGAAAACAAAACCCAAAGGGCTAGTCACAGTTCCTCTGAAATATGATTGCCTGCCTCCTCTCTAATTGCTTCCTGACTTAAGTCTGGTGTTGCTATAACGAAATACTTGAGACAGGGTACTTTATAAAGCCGGAAGGGTCTATTTAGTTTATGGTTCTGTAAGCACAGGAACACAGCCCTGGTATCTCATCAGCGTTGATGCGGGCCTGTGGCTGATGTCCTGGAGTGTATGTGACAGAATGGGATTCACCCTCTAATAAAAGTTACTGAGGGATTTCTTACAACAAAGCATTCTCGTGAGAACTATTCTCCCAGGGCCTTTCTGCCCACCCATACCCTTGGAGTTCAGTGATCCCACACTCCGGTAGTTTCTCACCGGAGACCAGGTTTCTGGTATGCTAACATGGGGGTTGGGCGGGTCATAGGCAAGCTGCACCACTGTCTCTGTTTCTTGCTGCCTTCCTTTGAGGTGTCGGCCATGACAGGCTCCAGTGCGTGCTGCCCCTCCACGTCTAGAACAGGTCTTCTCATTTCCCATCTCCCCCAGCTTTCCTCCGCCCCTGGCCTCCTCCCACCTTCCCCTGCTCCTCATTCTCTGTCAGAGTCTCTCATCAAGGAGACCACTGTACCCTTAGCACGCAGATCGGGGTCTGGCGTACGGCTGGCAGCCAAGAAACTGTGGTCCGGCAGGTGAAGCCAGGAACTCCGGCCTGATGACGTCAGTCCAGCGCTGTGGTGGACGGAAAGAATGGACTGCACACGGGGTTCTTTACCCTGCACACGGCATGCCCAGACCCTCAAACACACACACACACACACACACACACACACACACACACACACACACACACGTGCATGCCCTGGCATGCTCAGACCCTCCTCAAAGTAAATTAATAAATATTTAAAAGTCTTTGTTAAATGTGTGGCAGAACCTTAAATGTTAGAACAGAAAACCATAACCCGGCTAGCTCGCCAACAGCGGCTCGGTCACCACAGTTCAAGAAGCCAGGGAGGCCGTGCACTACCAGATTTGACATCTGGAGCAGGCCATGATGCCCTGCTCGCAGGCGGGGCTTCCTGGTCTGTGGAAGAGTTGCATGCCTATGTATGTTACACACACACACACACACACACCACCACCACCACCACCACCACCAACAACAACAACAACAACAACAACAACTACAAATAATGCAATACAAATCTTAAAAAAAATGTATACACAGAGGGCCAAGAATCCAAGGAGCAAGGTTGTTGCCATGGTGATGATATAATGCCGACAGACAGTGGAGGGAAGCTGGAACTGTGCAGTTTCCATCACCTGCGTCAGGACTGGCCTCTTTGATTCCATTATTGTCTTCTGTATTCCATTTCTCACATAGCAACCAGTGGGACCTTTAAGAAACGCCGCCACTGAGGGCGACCGTCGTGTGCGTGGTCCGTGCTGTGGCAGAGCCACGTTGGTGCCCAAGGCCTGTGCTGTTGCCTGGAGCCGTGCTGATGTCTGTGGGCTGTGCTGGCAGCGAAGGCAATGTCTGGGTCTGTGATCCTGCTGTAGCCGGGGGCTGAGATGGTGTCTGTGGCCGGTGTTACCCAGAAGGCCGTGCGGATGTCTGTGGTCGGGGCTGATACCTCCTGCCGTGTTCATATCCCACGGGCCGTGCTGCGACTGGAGTTGTGTTCATGTCCGTGGTCTGTACTGTCACCTGAGACCACGCTGTATTCCATGGCATGTGCCGATGACAGAGACTGTGTGGATGCCTGTGGTCCCCGTGGAAAACCAGGTGGAAGTCCACAGTCCTTGTCCCTGCCGACTGTCAAGGGCATCGGTGAGAAAGACAGAAGGCTTTGAAGGACAACACCCTCCCTTCCCCCAAGTAATAGCCCAAACAGAAAGCCATCCGAGAGAACTCTTCCATGTGAGATAAGGATTCTGAAGAATCGATCGATGGCTTCTGGTGGGGGTGCCGGTAGGAAAGGGCTCAGTTTCTTTAAGGGGCTGGCTACTGGGGGTTTGTCCATGCTCCAGTGAGTATACGGGCAACACAACCTGAACTAGTTTTGTTTGTTTACTGATTTATTTGTTTGTTTGTTTGTTGTAGGGAGGGTCGCAAGGGGAGGGTTGAACCTGGGAAGACTGGGATGTGAGTGCGGTTAGGGTTCATGATATGAAGTTCCCAAATAATTGTATTATTCTCCTGTTAAAAATGCGCCAACGGGCTCTTGCTGTATTTATGCAGTAAGCACAGGCTCTCCGTTACATTGGTGTCCATGCTGCTTCCGGCAGCTCCTTCTGTTCTTTCTCCTCTCCACGACGCAGCCACCTTACTCCTTCCCGTTCCTGGAGCGCACCAGGTTCCTCTTGCCAGCATCATTACATCCCGAGACCCTTGCGACTGCCGGTCCCTCTCTGGACCACTCTGGACCCGCATCTCCTGCTGCCGCTCCTCCTCCGGGCCCGGGGCCAGATGGTCGCAGCGGGATGGCTGTCTCTGCCCCGTTCCTCCACTTCTGTGGAGTTAGACTGTTGGCAGCTACCGTGTGGGTGCTGGAGGTGGACCCCGGTCCTCTGCAGGGCCAGCCAGTGCTTGGTAACTGCCGAGGCGCCTCTCCAGCCCCCTCCTCCTCCTCAACGAAGTCCTCGGTTTTCTCTTATGTAAGGCGTCGGTGGTACACGCTCAGACTCGTTACCAGAGGATACATTAGGTGCCCTTAAACAAGAGCAGCTGGCACCTGATGTGCTCTCCATGGTAACTTTGTCAAGATGTCACTTTCTACTACCTAAATGTCCCTTGATTATTATCCACTTTATTGTCCCTCGTTTGTCACTGAAGTGTCGGCTTTTTGAAAGTCCTTTTCATTCCGTTTGTCCCACCAGCACGTTGTCATATCCAGCGTCCCCTGAAAACCTTGTAAAATCAGGAACTGAAACTCAGCAGTCACAGCAGATAGACAGGCCAGAGAACCGTGAAGGCAGAGAAGCTGAGGAAACTGGCTGGACTGTGTGAGAGGCTTGACTCGCTGCACTGGGTTTGGGATTTTAAGTGAGTGTTCTGTCCCAGGACACTGAAAGAATTTGGGGGTAATTTTACTGCTAATTTCTGTTAAGGGATTCTGACCTGTAGCAAACAGGTTTATATGGGCAGACAAGTTCAAGTCTGGCTTTTTGAGAGAGAGTGAAGGATATGAATTTTACTCGTAGATTGCTAATTGCAACATTTGGGAGGGTGAGGCAGGAGGATTGCAAGCTATGTATTGACCTATATTTTCGTTGTTCACAAAAAAAATGAAACTAAACCAATAGACCTGCATTGCGAGTTTTCTGTGTGTGTAGTTTAGAGTGTCTTGTTTTTTTGTTTTTTTTTTTTGGTTTTTCAAGACAGGGTTTCTCTGTGTAGCCCTGGCTGTCCTGGAACTCACTCTGTAGACCAGGCTGGCCTCGAACTCAGAAATCTGCCTGCCTCTGCCTTCCAAGTGCTGGGATTAAAAGCGTGTGCCACCACGCCCAGCTTTAGTGTGTCTTCTTAAAACAGTTGTTTGTGGCCAGAAGTGGGGCCAGACTGTAATACCAGCATTGCAAGACATGGGAAGGTTGCTGTGAGCCTGGTCTACCGAGTGAGCCTGTGTCCAGAAAAAAAAGGAAGAGGGGGACGACGGGGGAGGAGGGGGGGAGGAGGAAGCAGAGGAGGAAGAGGAGGAGGAGGAGCTTATGATAACTGAATGTTGTTTAGGGGAACATGTGGCATCCCAAGAGAAAGGAACATTGGAGAATTCAAAAGAAAATGTTCCGGTCATCACTGATTTTTGTAGCAGAATCAGGGTGAACTCCAGGCTTCTACAAAGTATCAGCTGCTCTTAACCACAGAGCCAGCTCTCTAACCCATTTGTTTATTTACCTGTTGTTGTTGTTGTTGTTTGTTGGACACAAGAGCTCACTTTGTATCCCTGGCAGGCCTGAAACTCTGCCACTTTTATGTAGATCAAGTTCTGACGAAGCCTAGAACTTTGGACTTTTTATGTGGACCATCATTTGAGTCAGTGGCTCAAACGCCCAGAGATCCGTCTGCCTGTCACCCACTAGTCTTAACTGCACTGGTAAATGCTGCCTGGGTCCAGTTTTGGTAAACTTTAGAATGAGAAAACGGGCAAGAGCCATTCATACTTTTGTTCCCTATGCAAATTCCTCACAGAATGTGTGTGTGTGTGTGTGTGTGTGTGTGTGTGTGAGAGAGAGAGAGAGAGAGTGTATGTGTGTGTATGTGTGTGTGTGAGTGTGTGTGTGTGTGTGTGTGTGTGTGTGTGTGTGTCTGTCTGTGTGTGGGGGGGAGGAGTGTTCCTTGCTTCATTCTTTTACCTTTCTCACTCATCAGCAAGGATGAGCATATTGGTTTTATTTTCAGTTATCTGAAAATGTCATGATCATAACAGTTATTATCTGTCATGAGAGAACTCCCCGAGAATGTTGCTAAACAAACACAAATGTCGTCAGTTCTCAGCAGACATGTGTTGCAGAGGAGACCATATGTGGCGGGGTGTGTGGGAGAAAAGCAGGAGGTTAAGCCGTGATCATGCAGGAGGCGAACAGCGGGCGGAGTTTCGTCTCGGAAATCCTCGTTGTCGAAGAACCTTCACCGAGGACAGCCAACACCACGAGATGCAGGCGGCGGCGGCAGCGGCGGCGGCGGTGGCGGCCGCAGCATGTGGCGACTGACCGCACAGAGACCTTCTGACTTTGCCTGTGGGAGCCCTGTCACAGTAATGGACGCTTGCGACCCTGAGGGCATTTCCTGGATCCTTCCTTTGCTTTGGTCTATGGTAAAGAAGTAATTTCACTAAGAGACAACTGTCTACATCAGCTCATTAAAAGGTCTGTACCCGATCAAGAGCTCTGGATTTGTGAATGAAACACACACACACACACACACACACACACACACACACACGATCCAGTTAATTTTTGTATGTCTTGACTAGCTCAATGGCTGGACACTTCTAAACGTCCTCATGGCTAGCAAACTCACCCTTTCAGTATTCCTGGCTTAACACCTTCTAGATGAATATTTTATCTCTGCTGTCCTGTTCCCTTCTGGGTCCCCCCACACCCCTCACACACACATAGGGCTGCATTCCTTTTCCTTCTACATTGTTGGATGGTTTCTCTTCTGCAGCTCTCAAATCTCATCCCCCTGCCTCTGAGTCATGACGATTCCTCCTCTCCTTCCTCTCTCCGTTGGTCCCTTGCCCGAGCAATCTAAAAGTTCTGCCTCTGTCTCCCTGACCGGCCATTGGCTGGAAGGCAATTCTTGATTATCAGTTGAAGCCAGCTGGGGACAGGGATCCTCAGGTCTGGAAGTCCAGCTTTGGGAGCAGAATGAAGACAAAGCATTAGAACAAATTCCCAACACACCACACTCAACACACCACAATGCAGCATTGGGGAATCAGATCCAGGGCTTCCTGCGTGCTATGTAAGGATTCTATCAGCTGAGCGGGCATCCTCCCTTCTAGCCATGAATCTTGTTTTACTGTTTGTGTGGTTTTATCTTTGCAGAACACAGCGTTGTTGGGATCATGTGGTAGACAGCCCTTTAGAATGCTTTCTTCCATGTGGTAATGGTCATTTACTATTCCTCATTTCCCCTTTTCATGAGCTTCTTTTGGGTGCTGAGTAATATTCCATTATCTGGCTATGCCACGTTTATTTATCCGTGTACTTACGGAGGGATATCTTTGTTGTTTTCAAATTTCCGCAGTTTTAAATAAAGCTTCTGTAAGCACCCATGGCATGCTTTCTTCCATGATATACAATTTCGGTTTAGTGAGTAGATAACTACCAAGAAGCACTCTTGCTGGGTCATACGACGACAATGTTTCCCTTTGTAAGGAACTAAAGTGGCTTTGCAGATTCGCGTTCCCATCTGCAGGGAGTGAGGGCTCTTGTGGCTCTGAGTTCTTGCTGGCAGTTGGTGTTGTCAGCGTTTTGGGTTTTGGCCAGTGTAATAGGTATAGAGTGGGATCTCTCTGCGATTTAATTTGCAGCTCCCTAGCGATTTGAAATGCTCGTCACACCTCGTCTGCCCACTTGCCATCTGTGTAAAGTTCTTTAATGAGCTAGCTGCGTAAGCCTTTGCCCCTCCCACCTCATTGCTGAGTTCTTTGTATACTTTGAATAGCAGTCTTTGGTGGGGCGTGTCTTTCACAAACGTTTCCTTTAACCTCTGGCTTCTCTCCTGTCCTCTTGACAGTTTTTGCTGCAGAGGGGAGTGTTCTTCTACAGGTCCCCATCGGGTGTTCCCCAAATCACCACCATACCCACGGTCACCTAGATTCTCTCTCATTTTATGAGCTCTACTGTGTGCGGCCAGCTGCCTGCCTGCCTTGGTCTTCCCCAAGACCCCCGTGTTCAGTCCATTGTTCTATCCGCCCTTGCACTGACACTATGTTACCTCAAGGCATGCCATCACAGCAAGTCTGAGTAGCGCCAGTCCTCCAGCTTCGCGCCTCAGCATTGATAGTCTTTTCTGGATCATTCCCTCTGACTCAATTTTAGAGTCAGTCAGTTTGTCAGTGTCTACAAATAACTAGCTTGATTTTGATTGGAACTGTATCTATGCTACAGATAAATGTGGGAACAGTTGATACTCTAGTAGTCTAGAGTTCATGAACATTATACTTTTTTTTTTTTTTTTTTTTGGTTTTTCCAGACAGGGTTTCTCTGTGTAGTCCTGGCTGTCCTGGAACTCACTCTGTAGACCAGGCTGGCCTCGAACTCAGAAATCCGCCTGCCTCTGCCTCCCAAGTGCTGGGATTACAGGCGTGCGCCACCACCGCCCTGCTTAACATTCTACATTTTTGAGATATTCTGATAAGGCCCAGGCTGGCCTGTAACTTGCTGATTGTCTCGTGCTGATCTTGAATTGGAATTCTCCTGCCTCAAATTCTCAGGTGCTGGAGTTACAGGCCTGCACAACCACACTGGCTCTTTAATTCTTCTATATTTTCCATCAGAGTTTTGTGGTTTTCATATCATGTACTCATTTTATTAGTCTACACCTGAGCATTACAGTTCTAGAGGCACTAATATATACAACAATATGCATGTAATTCATTGTAATGTATACTTGATTGTTGCTGGCTCCAGCTACAAATGTAGCAGAGGATGGCCTTTTCAGACATCAGTGAGAGGAGAGGCCATTGGTCCTGTGAAGGCTCGATGCCCCAGTGTAGGGCAATGCCAGGTCAGGAAAGTGGGAGGGGATGGTTGGTAAGCAGGGGGAGGGGGAATGGGATAGAGGGATTTGGGGGGGGGTAATGAGGAAAGGGGATACTATTTGAAATGCAAATAAAGCAAATATCTAATAAAAATAAAAATAAACAAAAAGTAAGTAAAGGGACAATGAACAATAACCTAGCGACTAGGGTAAAGGTCACCAGCTGAACTGTCACTTACAGCTGCTGGGGGAGGGAAAATCAGTCTTCTCCAAGGAAGTGACATTGTTGGGTATGTCACCCACTCCAGGGCAGGCCTCATGTTCAGGAGTAGCTCACCAGTATACAATGGGCTCCATGGGTTTTTGTGGCTTTTATTTGGTTCAGGTTTTTTGTTTGTTTCTTTGTTTTTTCGTGGTGTTTTATTTTGTTTTCTCTTGGGGGAGTTCTTGTTGCACTGGGCTTTAACTGTGTTTGAGAAAGAACTTCAAGTCAGGCGGGTAGGGAGGGGCAGAAGGTCTGGAAGGACTTGGGGGAGGGGAAGAATAGGATCAAAATATAGTTAGAATATATTTACATTTAAAGAATTGTTTTAAATAATAAAGAATACCACAATAAAAAGGAATATAAAATAATTTTATTTCACTTTCTCTTACTGTCTCTGGTGCACTCTCCCCTTTTGGGTAAGTTTTTTTTTTTTTTTTTTTTTTTTTTTTGTGGTTTTTCGAGACAGGGTTTCTCTGTGTGGTCCTGGCTGTCCTGGAACTCACTCTGTAGACCAGGCTGGCCTCGAACTCAGAAATCCGCCTGCCTCTGCCTCCCAAGTGCTGGGATTACAGGCGTGCGCCACCACGCCCGGCAGTTTTTATTTTCATTTTCTTACCTCTACTCTTTCTTTTTCTCTAAAGGACTTCTTTTAACATTCCTTGTGTCTTAGTTAGGGTTTTACTGCTGTGAACAGACACCAGGACAAAAGCAACTCTTATAAGAACATTTTATCGGGGCTGACTTACAGGTTCAGAGGCTCAGTCCATCATCATCAAGGCAGGAGCATGGCAGCATCCAGGCAGGCATGGTGCAGGAGGAGCTGAGAGTTCTACATCTTCATCTGAAGGCTGCTAGTGGAATCCTGGCTTCCAGGCAGCTAGGATTATGGTCTTAAAGCTCAAGACCACAGTGACACACCTACTATAATAGGGCCACACCCACTCCAACAGGGCCACACTTTCTAACTGTGCCACTTCCTGGGTGGACGGGGTGTATACAAATCATCACACCTTGCAATGCAGACATATTTCCAGAGATTCTCTCCAGTTTTGATTTAGAAATTCCTTCCGCTTTGAAGGATGATTCCCCTAGACCAGAGGCTAACGTTTGTGTTGTTCTTAAGAGTTTCAGGTCTCTTCACATTTGCGCGATTTCTGAGCATTAGCAACAAGTTTGTCTTTGCTTCTCAAAGGCCAACTTCCTTTTTCCCCCTATAGTTTATTTCAGGAATTTTCATTAATAATTTTTCATTATCTGAAGCTTGAACACGGTAAGCCTAATTGTATTGGCTTTGTGTGTGTTTCTGTGTACACGTGCGTGCAGGGGTGTGCATGTGTATATATGTGTACATGTATATACTACATACATGTGCATATAAACATAACTGTGTATGCTTGTGCATGTATGTGTGTATAGTATGTGTATACATGTCTATGTTTATCTTGCATTATGTTCCTTGAGCTTGCTGTATCTGTGCTTTTGTGTCTGACATTTGGGGGGACATTCTTGGTGTTACCTCAGGCACTCTGTCCCCATCGCTCCTTCCTTCCTCTATCCAGTCCGCCCCTTGTACGTGCCTGTAGGTGTCTCGCTGCTCTGGCGTTTGTCATGCTTCCTGTCACTGTTGTTCTTGCCTTTCCAGTTGGTGGGTGTCTGTTGATGTGATAGATATTGTCTCCTTGACTGCGTCCAGCACAGAGTTCACCGAAAGCTTTCCCTGCTTGGGTCTTCAGCATGCTCTTTCCTTACGGGTTCCTTCTCTGCGGCTCCCGCGCCCGTCCATTCTTATGCTAACTACTCGTCGGAACTGTTCCCTTATAACCACCGTCGTGTTAAGTTCCCGATCGATGCTTTCTATCTATACACGGACATGAGGGCCGAGTGCAGGGCACAGCTGTAAATCGGGGTCTCTCGCAGATGTGCGAAGGCATGAGAATGCAGCCTCTTGTGGGTCCTCTGAGGAGATCTCTGTGGTTTGGTGAGCCTGTGTAACTGCTCTC
This sequence comes from Apodemus agrarius, assembly GCA_964023405.1. Taxonomy (NCBI): domain Eukaryota; kingdom Metazoa; phylum Chordata; class Mammalia; order Rodentia; family Muridae; genus Apodemus; species Apodemus agrarius. The sequence continues at coordinate 36,907,544 of OZ030026.1, forward strand.
TGAACCGCAAAAGTGTTTCCTCGGTGAGGGGGTGGCGAGGTTGGGATGAAGGGGGGGGGTCTTCCTTCCCGCAAGTCAGTTATAATCTTATATCAGCACGGCAGGCAATCTGTGGTCAGTTTCCCCTGTGCAGACCTGCCTGTGTCTTTCACACTGGACCCCTTCCTTCGTCTCTACCCACTGGAAGCATGCAGGGGTTTTCCTGTGGAGATTTCTGTCCCAATATATTAGGTTCCTTCTCCATGTCTGGCCATTGTCTCTCCAGCGGTGGGGAGACTTGCTGAGAGGTCACTATTTTCCAGTCTCTGCTTGCTAGCCAGAGGGGTGACTTTTTGAGTATCTTGGAATAAGAAATTGATTTTTCAACCTACTTATTGTTTTTAAACATTTGTGTGTGTGTGTGTGTGTGTGTGTGTGTATGTTTGTGTGGTGTGGTGTGTGCACATGTGCTTCCATGTGTATCCTATGTTGGCACGTGTGCAGATCAGAGGCCAGTTTATGGAAGTCAGCTCTCTTTCCACCCTGTGAATTCTGGGTATTGAACTCAGGTCATGAGGCTGGTAAGCAAGTCCCTCTACCCACTGAGTCCCCCCTTTACTTCTTTTGTCTTTGAAAATAAAATGTAAGCCTGGTGTAGTGGCACACGCCTTTAATCCCAGCATTGAGGGGGTGGGGGCAGGGGGATCTCTGTGAATGTCAGGCCAGTGTGGGCTACAGAGTGAATTCTAGGGCAGAGAGAGCTACATAGTAAGACAGTGTCTTAAAAACAGTAACAACAACAACAACAATCCCGAAACAATAACAACAAAAGAACATACAGTGTAAATACTCCTCTGTCAAGATACCGTCTGAGGACTAGAGCCTTAAGTGCTCCAGCAGTTTAGAGCACTGGCTGCTCTTGCAGAGGGAATGAAAATGAGGACTTGATCACTCTCAGGTGTGGTTGAGGAGAAGCTTTTTTATTGTTGATAGGAGAGCGAGCGCAGCCAGAGGCAGCCTGAGAGTCCAGATCAGGGAGAGAAACCAGCAGACTGATCTGGGCCATGAATAAGGAGGAGGGTAGGCATGGGGGGGCGGGGGGGGGAGGAGAGGGGACTGAGAGAGATCCGAGAACCAAGAGGCCAAGAGAGGAACCCAGAGGACAAAGGGGCCGAACGAGGGAGGGGGCAAACGAGGGTGGCCACGGTGGCTGGGCTGTCTAGGAATCAGACGTTTGGGGAGCAGAACGTGTGTTGGCTCTTGACTTCATCTGGAATGAACTACAATCCAGAATCAGAGGCACACCTGTCATCCAGATCTTGACGCTGGAAGACACAAGTTTCTGACATAGATCTTAAGGTATACTGGTCAAGAAAAGCTTAGGCCCAGGCAAGATAGTGCATGCCTTTAATTCCAGGAGACTGAGGCAGGGAGATCTCTGAGTTCAAGGTCAGCCTGGGACAAAGCGAACCCCAGATCCAGGCGTGGTGGTGCACACCTTTAATCTGGGCCACACCTTCTGCTGGGGGCTCTGGAAGTAGGAAGGCTCGCTCTTCTTCGCCTGCTTGCGCTCATTTGCCAGCACATCTGCAGGAACTTACGTCTTCAGGATTCCCTTATCCAGAAGACCACCAAGCCTCGTGGGACTGAGCAACTACTAGATTCTTGGATTCCCATCCACAGCCGCCCATTGTTGGGTTAGTTGGACCACAGACTGTAAGTTCTCACAATAACTTCCCTTAATATAGAGAGGCATTCCGTAAGTTCTACAACTCTATAGAACCCTGACTACTACAGAAGGGGGGTGCTCAGGGGTGTGAGAGGTTAGGATAGGGGCAGGGGTGAGAAGTGTTAAGAGGAGAGTGGGCTCTGTTGCAGGTGCTTACAGAGCCGGAAGAGCCCGGCAGCCATCTTTGATATATTGGTAAGTCCCACAGTTAGCCCTTTGTCCCGAGAGTCTTTGGGACCTGACAAAGACAGAGTACTAAGGTTTCCCAGAAACCCACATGGCAGCTCACAACCCTATGTAACCCCAGTTCCGAGGAAGCTGATACACTTTTCTGACCTCTGAGGGTACCAGGCACACACGTGGCGCACAAATATACTTGCCAACAAAACACACACATAAAATAAATAAATCTACAGAAGATCGGATACTGTTGGAAACTTCCCTCATTCAACCATCACAACCTAGAACAATCCCTCTTCCCTGTAAATGGTAAAGTCCTACAATCCTTACCACCTGTATCATGTGAGCATAGAGGCTGATGTTTGTTTCTCTCCAGGGGGTCTGGCAGTTGGCTGCCCGCATGGATCTGTAAGGAACACTCTTTGTTGTTGTTGTTGTTGTTGTTGTTGTTGTTGTTTTTGTTTTTTTGAGACAGGGTTTCTCTGTATAGCCCTGGCTGTCCTGGAACTCACTCTGTAGACCAGGCTGGCCTCGAATTCAGAAATCCGCCTGCCTCTGCCTCCCAAGTGCTGGGATTACAGGCGTGTGTAAGGAACACTCTTGTTTCTGGGTCCCCCTCTCTGTGCGCTTGGTGTATTGTACCATCATCCATGGTGTCTGTGCTTTTGTTCTTATCCAGTAGTGCGCCATAATCTATGGTTTTAGAGAGAGGACGTATCGAAGAGTAAATCTGTGATGTAGTTAATTCACACTTATCCCCGTGTAGTTTTCAAGCGAATGAGACTCAGACTGTGGTTATGTTATCTGGATTTGACGATTGCTGGGGGTAACCCCCAATCTACTCCTCTAGCTGTTGACCTGGCTACCTCCCCAGCAGTGTACCCCAGATCCTTGCGGTCTCTCCTGGCCACGTGCTCATGGCCCATCTCCTCTCAGGGCAGCTTCCTCCTTCTCTTGCACCCTTCTGCCTCTTCTCCACCTGTCACCCCAAGCCAGGTAACTGGAAACCCGCCTACCTCTACTCCCTCCAGTAATTAATTGGCTGTTGCCATTTTTATTCAACCAATAGTTTTAAATTATGGAGTAAGGCTTACCCAACATAAGCTGGTATACGTGAAAGTTCACTCATCTTGAATATATAGAATTTAGCAGAGAATGCTTATAGCAAACGACTAAACCTCAACAGTACGAGGCTCTTCTATGCCTGCCCCCGCTCTGAAAGAATGAGACAGAAACTAGATGTTTTTATTAGTTAGCTTTGTTCACTATAGCTGGGCAGGATTTACCTATTCTAACCGGAGTTTGCGTGGCCCGGCTTACTTCCTGGCCGCGAGGCATTACCTGCCCTCTGGGTCCTGCCCTGGCTCCTTCAGCTCCGCGTGAAGCATCATGGCCACTCCCTTGGCCACCTGCTCATGGCAAACCCTCTTGGTCCCTCTCCTCTCCTCCTCCTCCTCCTTCTCTCCTTGGGAGCCCCTGACAGGGACGGGAAGTCCCGCCTTAACTCTTCTCCTGCCCACCTACAAGCTGATTAGCTCTCTTCATCAACCAAACAGAGGCGATGATGGAAAACTATCTTGACACACCATTGAGACTGGAGATGCTCCAATAGTCATGGCGATGCCAACGTCCGACTGCAGCCTGGTCTCTGGGCACAGAAACCCAGCATCTCCAATGCACAGTGCACAAAACCGCCCCCCCCAGCATAAAGCAATGCGAACAATGGGGTAACAACAGTGCCCAGGTGAGTTCCCTCGAGCAGACCTGCCGCAGTCCTCATAGCTTCACGTCTCAAACTGTGTTTTGAAGAAGAAGAAGAAAGAAGAAAGAAGAAAGAAGAGAAGAAGAAGAAATCAGAGAGAGGGGTTGGGGGACCGACCATGTGTGATGACCCTCTCTAGAGTCTCAAGGCCCCACTCAGTGAAGCCATGCCTCGCGATTCCCATGCACACCCCCTGTGAGTGACTTTGGGAATGCTGTCACTGGAAGGGACATGCTGTGTCGAGGGGAATTTGTCAGTGGAATGTTGTGAAATAAGATGAGGTGTGGTGAGCCATGGACAGACTTTCATATATTAGGCGGAAGTGTCTACTGTCCGGTGAGAGGCTCAGACATCTGCTTTGACTGGTTAGTGTGGGGAGAATTTGAATAGGGAACTAACTGGGTGTGGGTGACCTTCTGTCCCAACTGTTGTTATATTTACTGATTTCCTTTAAGCTTTAAAAACGTCTTCCTGCCTAGCTTGGTGGCAGACACCTTTAATCACAGCACTTGGGCTACTGAGGCAAGCAGATCTCTCCGTGAGTTCAAGATGAGCTTGGTCTAAGTGAGTTCCAGACAGCTAGGGTTATATAGAGAGACCTTGTTTCCAATAACTAACTAAGTATATAGCTTCCTGTGGGGTAGGTACTTCCCTCATTTTATAGACAAGGAAGCTCAGAGAAGTAATTTCATGATAGAAACGAGAAAGTCCCTTTGAAATTCACTCCATCAGCAGATTTCTAAAGTTAGGTTTCCTTACTGGACTCATGTGCCTTCTTAACTCCAAAATGAAATGCCCTAATAGGGTCTAACAAAGTGGCCCAGGAGACCTGCCCGAGGAGTCTTCTGGTCCAGAGAAGACTTTTCTTCTGATAGTCAGACAGTCATGTTAAGAACATCTTGAAAGGTTTGACAGAGCCAAACCTTTTCAAATCAATTATGAAATGAGATGGGCTTGGAGGGGGGGGGTGAACCTTTAATCCCAGCACTCAGGAGGCAGAGGCAGGAAACTCGGCCAGCTTGGTCAGCGTAGTGAGTTCCAGGGAAAGCCAGGGCTACATAGCAACATTCTGACTCAAATAACTAGGGAGCAGTGAGCACTTTGCACAGTGGCCAACCCTCATCCTGCCTACTCAAAGAGCGCCGTCAATGACAGTAAGGACTAGTCAGCACAGTTCTCCCGGGATCTGGATGCAGATATGTGCATCCCGTTGAAAGGGACGGGCGGATTTAGAGAGGGTGCTTAATTTCTCACCGGAAGGAAAAGGAGAGGCACAGGTAGTGAAGACTCTGGCTTTAGAAAACTCTAGAGGTCCTCGGGGAGCAGCTCAAGGAGGTGGTTGCAAAGAAAATGTTCAGGGATGGCTTTTGGAGGAGGCTTTTAATGCAGCGGGAATCCCGAGGTCATCTCCAAGATGTCGCCTTGACAGTGTCCTTTCATTTTGACATCCTCTTTCAGAGGCATACAAACCGTAGCGGTGTGTCTGAGTAGCGGAAACTCTTAGCGGCTAAGTGAATGTGTTTTTTGGGGGTCAGACCGACCTTAAAATTAAAAACCAGTCTCCTTCACTTGAGAAGTTTTTAAAAACTGGGGCAAGTCCGAGCTTTTCTAAGCTTCAGTGTTCTCATCTCGCAGTGGAAACTTCCGCAAGTTGCCAAGATTAAATGAGATATTGTTATAAACAACCTAACAGCACCACACTAAATGCCACTAAATGTCCACCCAGTAAGTGGCTGCTTTTGTCATGCACATTCGTTTAGTTTAGAAGAGTTTATCATGCTACACGCTAAGTTGGCAGTCCTAGGTTCACACCTGCCTCCACTGTTTGACAACCCATAATCCTGAGCGCTTCTGAGCTTCAGCTCTTTGCCCGAGTAATGGCATCAGAATTCTTTATCTCGTCAGAATGTGAGAGGTTAGAGGAAACGCAGCCCATGCTTGCCAACATCTCTGCCTGGGGCAGACGGAGTTCAGTGAGTGGTCATTGTCACAAATCTACAAATCGAGTCAACACAAAGGAGCACCGTAGGTCTTGTCGTATTTCCCCTCTGGCCTTTGCTTTTTTACCTCCATCTGTAATCTTTAAGAAACCGGACATGTACAATTTAAGACTACTAAGGGCCAGAGCAAGCTTAAGAAGTAATACTCTATTGTAAAGAGGGGACCGGAGAGACGGCTGCTCTTCTGGAAGGCTCAGATCAGTTCCCAGTACCTACACGGCAGCTCACAACCCTCTGTAACTCTGGTTCCAGGGGGATCTGATGGCCTTTTTTTGGCTCTTGTGGGTACCAGGCACCCCACAGTGCACAGAGACACATATGACGCTATATTCGATACAGACACGCAGAAATCACCACGACTGGTGGGCTCTATTAGGGAAGGGTGTCTGCCCTGGGCCTCTGGTCTCCTGGGAAGAAGTGTCAAGTGGAACAAGTGATTGTCCCACTCACTGACTTCACTGATGAAGGGGATGTCGCTGACCTTTGACTGTCACCCAGCCGAGCAGCCAGCCCTGTCATCTCTCTGGAGGTCCCTGGCATCGACGGAGACTGTCCCGTGGACAAACTACTTCTGCTCACGCTGTCATGTTCCGCTAGACCACAGACCGATGCCCAATGTGAATTTCCAAATGCCCATCATCCACAGTCTCTTGTCCGTGTACGATCCTGTCATCGTCCAGATGTCCAGCCCCTAGGGGTCGCATGTGGCAGTCGCACGAGGCAGGCAGTCTCTGATCTCGAGGAGCTTATGTTTTAGAGAACAGAAGCCTCGTTTTCAAGCATCGTTACCATATTTGCTGTTTGGAGCAAGAATGGAAATTCTGAAATCAGAGACGCTTTCCTCTGATTGAGGAGGAAAGCACAATTAAATAATCAGCCCAGATTGCAACGTTGTAAACAGAACCTTCATTTCCCACCCTCATCTTGGCACCTTTTTTACCTGTAGCGCAGAGTTTCTATTCTGAATATGTTTTCAGTCATTAACTCACCCCCATGTTGAGTTTCTCTTTATCCTTCAGTCATAGATTGCGTAGGGAACTTGAAGGGCAATTATGTGAGTTCCATTCATCTTCTTTAACCCTTTGATACATTTTATTCCCATTGCTTTTAAAATGAGATTTGAAATTCAGAACATCCCCCGCAGTGCCTTACCAGATCCAGCTCATGCTGTTTCCCAGCTCCACGTGTAGACCCAGCCCCGTAGTCCCTGCCTTCTCCCGGCTACTGTGCTCCTCCCGGCCTCAGACCTCAGCCCTTCCTCTGGCTCAGCGTGTTCCTTCTCTTTCCTGTCTCCTCTGCCTATCAAGCCAGAGCTCAACTCATGCTCTGTCCTGTATCCCCCCCTGGCCTTTTTCTCCTACAGATTTATGTGTGTGGGCGTTTTGCCTGCACATAGGCATTCCTGCCACGAATGTGCCTGATATTAGTGACATTCGGAAGAAGGTGCTAGATTCCCCTGGAACTGGAGTTACGGATGGTTGTGAGCCATGTGGGTGCTGTGAACCAAACCCAGGTCCTCTGTAAGAGCAGCAAGTGCTTGTAACCACAGAGCCATCTCTCCAGCATTGTAATTTATTGCACACCCAGCACAGTGTGTGGGTATGATGACTGCCTGCTTTCCTTCTTAAATGGCTAGAGCATTCAAGGGTGCGGCTTCTCCCTATGTTCTCCCTATCACTGTTTCCCCAAGTGAATTCCTGTTGACACTCCAAACTATAGTAATGAATGGATGAAGGAACTCAGAACATCTCGATAAAGTTTAAGTGCTTATGGTGTGTCCTCCTCCTGGGATGTGACTTTAGCAATGAAGGCAACTTATGAAGGCAGTATAAGTTTCTCATGTTTTGCTAACGTTTAAACAAAGAGCAAGATAGTATCTCCTAGGATGTGGAAAATTCATAAAGAGGTTGTAAAATGTGACATGAAGGGGTACAAACTTGGCAGAGAAGGAAAAAAGAGAATAAATCAGATTATTGTTTTGTTTTTAAATGTCTTTTTCCCCTTAGACTCTGAATGGCTTGATGCCAGCCACCAAAACGTATGTTTTGATCTTTAAGGAGAATATATACCTTTGTACAAAACAACTCTTGAATAAATTTGAGTGAGTCGTAGACCTTTGAACTGTGTTCTTAATGTTCATGTGTTCTTAATGCTGATATTATACACAGGAGCAGCATATTTTATGGAAAGAATACTGGATACCGAATCCGAGAGATCTAGTGTCTTAGTTACTCTGCTATTGTTGTAATAAGCCACCATGAGCAAGACAGCTTAGAGAAGAAAGAGTTTAGTGGGGCCTTATGGTTTCAGAGGGTCAGAGTCCATGTCGATCATGGCGGGGAGCATGGCAGCTGAGAGCGAGGCATTGCATTGGAGCAGTAGCCGAGAGCTTACACAGTAAGACACAAGCACCAGGCAGAGGGATCTAACTGGAATGCTTGAAACCTCAAAGTCCTGCCCCAGTGAGACACCTCTTCCAACAAGGCCACACCTCCTAATCCTTCCCAAACAGTTCCACCAAGTGGGGCCACGCATTCAAATATATGAACCCATGGGCACCATTCTCATTCAACTTCCCATACCTAGGTTTAAAATTATAATTAAGTTTAAAACCTAGGTTTAAAATTGTAAGTAAGTGAAGGCTAATTGTGCCTATCAACTAGAGAGTACCGTGCAGGTGTAGTGTGTACACAGCGGCTTAGCAAACACCAGGTCTATGTCAGCAGGTGCATGCACATCTTTTCTGCCTTTCTCTTTAGTTTAATCCCAGAAAGATATCTGGGGAATATAGTAAATAGAGCATTAAACAGAAGCAGGGAACCTCAGGGTCTATGAATCATAGCAATAGAGGTATAGCGTGTTTACCCAGACAGTTATGGGACGCTTCACCTGTAACCCGAGACAGTGTGCAGGAGCTGGGGAGCTGTCCATTCTTGTCCACAGTCAGACTCTAACTAGAAAGATGTACCAAATGGTTTTTTCTAACATCCTGGGGTTCAAACCTGTGTGTCCTCTGTAGTCAGTTCTGTCTTTACAGTCTTAAAGGTATCTCTGATGCTCGCTCCTCCAGCGGCTCCTTGCGTTGCTGATTTCACCTGTTCTTTACCCCCCACCCCCATCTCTTTCGACGCCAATGCACATGTTAAGATGGGGAAAGCCGGGCGGTGGTGGCGCACGCCTTTAATCCCAGCACTCGGGAGGCAGAGGCAGGCGGATTTCTGAGTTCGAGGCCAGCCTGGTCTACAGAGTGAGTTCCAGGACAGCCAGAGCTACACAGAGAAACCCTGTCTCGAAAAACCAAAAAAAAAAAAAAAAAAAAAAAAAAAAAAAAAATGGGGAGAGGGTAGGAATATGGAGTGATGGTAGAACACTACCATCGTATCAGGCTCCAGGTTAGTCCCTAACACAGAAATCAATAAATGCACAATCCTTGTATTTATGGATCTATTTATTTCTTTTAAAAGATGGGCGGATGTAGGATGTAGGGTGTGTCAAATGCTGATGGTAGCCACCGAGTTCCATCCGGATTTCTCTGGGAATGTGACCGGAGTTGGTGAGTTCTCCAGCTGCCCAGCCCCACCCCAGCCCAAGAGGATGCAGAGGCTGTGGAATTGCCAACAGTGTTTTCTCTCCTCTCTGCCTGCAGGCTGAGGTGCGGCTGGACAGCTGCTGACTCTGCGTAAGCTCTATACCTGCTTCCTTATGGCCAGAAACCAGCAATGCGACAGCCACCCCTGTGTTCAGTTCTTGTGAGGAGCTCCAGAGGCAGCTAGGTCTCCAGGGAGCCCAGTCGGGGGAGATGGACACGTGAGCCAACTTGGTGCCCTCTGATCACATAGCACATGCAGTCAGGGAGGGACAGAGGGGGCCATGGCGGGGCCGTGGGGGTTGGGGGAATGCAGCTTAGCTGCCGTTGAGGACTAAGGGAGAACTTGCCACGTAAACAGGGTCGGCGAGGGGACAGCATGCGTGTTCAGGGATTTCTGTCCGTGTCGCTGTTTCTGTTCTGTCGAGTGTGAAGTGTCACTGTGGTAGGCTGTGGAATCTCTTTTTCTTTATCTGGCTCCCCAAATAGAAACGAAGCATTCACATCTGTCTAGGATAGCACGGGCGACATTTTTCCTAAAGACGGTGGCTCCTCTATACATATTGAGGTTTGTTAATCTAAAAAAAGGAATCCAGAGTTCGCTCTTTACTAATCAGCCTCTAGTACCGATTAGGTGCAGGGTTTTGAATCACCCCAGGTCTTCTGTTGTGGGGATGCTGCCCACTTAGTGGGCAGTACCTCACAGTTCACAGGCACTGGGTACAGTAACCAGGAGAAGAATGGGGCGGCCCCCACCTCGCCCACCCTGGCTGGCCACGATCAAAGCGACCCCTCGGATACCGTGTACCTTTAAATCACGCCTGTTGTCCATCTTGGTTGCCTTTCCAGGCCGGAGATCTGGGTAGTGAGTTTATAGTTCTAGGAACCGAGCAGGACTGCTGTGTTAGCACTCGTGTGCTTTTTTATGGAGCCGGGAATGTTGTTGAGGGACTCCGGCAGCTGGAGTCCGGTCCGAGGAAGAACTTCGGGGGTGAGAAAACACAACTCGTTCTATAAAGCCCTTCCGGTGTGCAGGCAGCTTCGAGAGTAGAGGACCAGCAGTCAGTCCACAAGCAAACAGGAGTGTCCCGACTGCCCTCTCTGCTCCTTTCTGTGAGAGCTGCCTTGGGGACTATGTGGCTTGCTTTGAAAAGGGCAGCACTCTTCTGCTGCTGCCTATGAGTTATTTTGTTAGTTGGCACAAAACAATATATATATATATATATATATATATACACATACATATACACATATATATACATATATGTGTATGTATATGTGTATATTGTGTGTGTATATATATATATTATATATATATATAAAATGTGAGGCTATATATATGTACACACATATATGTATATATACACGCACATATACACACATATATGTATGTATATGTGTATATGTGTGTATATATTATATATATGTTTATATATAATATATATAAAATATATATGTGTATATTGTGTTTGTATATATATTATATATAAAATGTGAGGCTATATATATATGTGCACACATATATATGTATATATACACGCACATATACACGCACATATACACACATATATGTATGTATATGTGTATATGTGTGTGTGTATATATATTATATATATATATATGTTTATATAATATATATAAAATGTGAGGCTGTCACCACTCCATCCCAGCTTAACCTTCTCTGGGCTTCCTTCTTGAGATGTGCTGGCCAGCCTCAGGCTCCTTACAGCATCGAGGCGGCCCAACTCAGCAAGCTGGGAAGCCAGGATCATGCCAGGCTGCAGAGCTATTCAGCCCGCCCAGTGCCAGCTTCAGCCCAGTCCAAAGCTGCCGTCCCCCCTCCCTCCCTCCCCCCCCCCCCGCCCCGACCTGGCCTATCCTGTTCTGTGCCTTAAGTCCCATCTCCTGCTTGATCACCACAAACAGTAAAACCCTTCTCGGTAGAAAATCACAGAAGACGGTGGGCCAGCGCCAAGGGGAATAAGACAGTAAGTCAGAGCGTTTAAAGCTGGAGGGCGGAGGAGGGACGTGCAGGATACAAGGGCGCAAGGAAGGAGCAGACGTCCACTTTGCTTTGGAAACGGCCCTGAGGAGAAACCAGCATTCAGTTGCTGCAGCTGCTTTCCCTGATCTAATTTCCATCGGTAAAGTGGGGCTTCGTCACGACACAGGGAGTCTGGAGCCGATCTGTGGTGTGGTCCAACCGTGTTCCAGTTCTGACCCGACCCAACCCAGCCCGCCTTGTGTGCTTTCTGTCCTTGCTCACCCCCAGCCCCGCCCACCCCGTGTGATGGCCACTGTGTAGGTGTCTGACTGACGTTTGAGCTGCACTTGACAGACTGAATGAAGTTGTCAGCAGTCAGGGTCTAGTAGGAATTAGAATGCTTGTGGGCCAGACACTGTAGCCTACACGTTTAAAAAACGTGTGTACCCTGCTTATTTACGGTCTGAATTTGATGTTGATACTCATTCATCTTAGCAGGATGTCTTACATGGTATAATCCCTTATTTTAAGAATGTGTTATTTGGTTTTATAATACCGTTCTGGTTGTAGCCTACACTGATGAGCCGGATTTGCCCGAGCCACAGGTCTCTCTTATTGACACCCGAAGATTTCTTCTTTTAAGAAGACTCCTGCCGGGTGTGGTGGTGCACGCCTGTAATTCCAGCACTTGGGAGGCAGAGGCAGGCGGATTTCTGAGTTCGAGGCCAGCCTGTTCTACAGAGTGAGTTCCAGGACAGCCAGGGCTACACAGAGAAACCCTGTCTCGAAAAAAAAAAAAAAAAAAAAAAAAAAAAAAGAAAAAAAAAAGACTCTTAAGATTAAACATCAACACACTGTCAGTCCAGTATAGTCAAAAGTTGTCAGTTCCTGCTGGTGTGCTCCCTTGAGCTGTGGCAATACCACTGCCTTCCGCAACACAAAAGACTGCCACCACCACCACCACAGGACAACCCAAGCCTTTAAATGGGCGACAAGAAAGATGGTTGAGGTTAAAAGTGCTGTCCTTATCTTAGAGGTAAGGGAATTATTATTATTATTATTATTATTATTATTATTATTATTGGTACAGTGGAGGCAAGTCATTTTAACCAGGCCTTCGGGCCTGTGACATCTCATTTCATCACGAGAGGCCTTCGTTGAAACGTTCAAATAATTTATTTTGGACCACTCAGCACCAGAAGATGCTTACTGTTTCTTATTATGTAAAATCTAAACATTTTCTAGTTTAGGGAACAAATAATAAACCAAGGCTTCATGGGGTGGGGGCGGGGCGTTGTCTGGCCAAAGAGCCTGGCAGCGTGCACTGAGCCCGGTCCTGGTGCATTGACATTGACGGCAGCCAGCTGCATGCACTGGGGCCGGGTGCCCGCTTCCCACATCCTCATGGGCATAGAACTGATTTTTAAAGTAGAAAAAAAAATGCTAAAGCAGACCAGGTGATTTCTAGACATTTAATTTGATGAGTTGGAATTAGATGGTCAAGGGAAAATAACTGCTTTTCAATATCTAAGTGTTTTCTTCCTTAAAAAAAAAATTTAGTTAAATGATAAACTCCCAGGGACGAGGCCCCTTCCAGCCACGGGAAAGGGACTTTGACTTTTAAGCTGCTGGTACTTTTCTAAGATGTTAATATTCTTTCTTTCCTTTTTTTTTTTTTAAACTTCGAAGGAGATTATTAGATGTGTTGCTTTTCCATAGTATTCCACAGCGTTGCGGTTTACTTTTAAATTAAGAAATATTTTGAAGAGAGTCCGGGTGACCCTTTTTGCCATCATTTTTGTTGCTGTGACACATGAGAGTAAGACACAGTCTGTTCTTAGACTGTAAGACTCTGTCTTAGTGACAGGCATGCTTTTGTGGTGAAGACCCAACCCAAAAAAATGTCACATGTGGTCATTCATAATCATTTGGAAATTCACTTGTCATGAAAAAATTAAACAAAAGCAGCCACTGACTAATATTGTCTGCTGGGCTATTTATAATTGCCCTAGCAGTTTTGTGTTAACTGAGTTCCTTTTCCTTTTATCTAGATATAAAACAAGCAGCACCTTTGCTCGGAGGACTGTTTTCTGCTGATGATTTTGTTGTGTGAGCCTCTACCTGCTCAAAGCAGTTTGACTTTCGGTTTTAAGCAGCCCTGCTCGCCGGTTGCTGTCCCCCGCTTCCAGCTCTCTCTGTGGCCTGCTAGCCAAGGAAGCATTGCAGTGTTTTTCCTTTGCTTTCGTATAAACAGTTTAGAGTCCTCCTTGTCTTTTCCTCAGGCCTGCCATAAAGTTTGAAGCGGGGAAGTCTCTCTGAAACTGCCCTTTCTCTCTTCCTTGTTCGGAGCAGCGGTACCCAGTCGGCTCCTCTGATGGGGCTGCTTCCTTGTTTTATTCTGGGGAGGTAATTTTGTCTGCCTGCAGGCTTTTACAATAGGTTCTGTTGTTCTTAGGCTTAGGCAAAGATATGTCTTTTTTTTTTTAAGAGTATTTTGAAATGTGTTCCACCATCCAGAGCACCCAAGCCCAGGCTAAGCCCAGAATCCTTTTATAACTACAGGCTATGATCTAATTTACTAGAAAGAAGGGCGGGTGGTAAAATCGAGCCTAAGGATTTTGAGCCCCGCTGTAAGGATTACCAAGAGAAACAAGTTAACTGCACCAAGGCAGGAAGCTACAGTAAAAACTGTATTTCTTCTTTAAAATTCTCAAGACTGGTAGGAAGCTGTGCCTGTGATTCTCAGCTACCAAAATAATTTGCGTGTGGAGGATGCCACAGTAGTGGGGTACTTAGGCGCCTAAGGCTGACTGCTTTTCAGGTGTGTGGTTATCAGCCGGGTGGTTTGAATTTAGAGATTACACACCTTGTTACAAGTTTGCGGACAGGGTCCACGGGTGTTAGTTACTTTCTGATAGTCTGACCAGGAGCCTGTAAGAATGCCTTCACCCTCAGTGACTCCCTAGAAATGCGGTTAGCTTTGTTCTGGTCTCATAGTTCTGGTCAAAAGTAGCTTCCGGAATAAAACAGACATTTTTCTTTCTTAGTAAAAAGGGGACGAGGCATCCTTTTCCCAAGCTCGCAGCCTCTGGTTATCAGATTTGCAAGTCGGAGTTGTGGGAAGTTTGTTTCTTTCGGAACCCAAGCACCTCAGCTCAGCCTCGAGTCCTTGCTAATACCAACCCCCTAAAGGCATTTTTCTACCACCTGGGAAAGAAAAAAAAATCTTTCTAAAAGATGGCACGCGGCTTTCCTGTTCACTAGCGGGTCTCAAGCTGCATCTGGCCGAGTCGGGTAATCCAATCTATTTTAACGCAAAGATTTTTCCGAGAAGGCAGGAAACCAGCAAGGGGGGAAGGCGTTCAGGCATCTGCTGTTTCGTTTCCAGATCCCTTGTGTTAATTTAATGTTTCTAGGGAACCCGGGGATTTTTCTCGGAATCTCTTCTCTAGGAACTGGCGCGTGCTGAGATAAGGCTCAGGCTAAGGGGGCTGCAGCTGGAGGCAGTGTCCCCGCTCCCGCGGGGGCAGACTTTCCCGCCGCCACCGCGAGGGTGACAGCACCCTTCGAAGAGTGAGCGTTTTTTTGCCTATGTGCAATTAGGAAGCGATCGGCATGCCCTCAGCCCATCCAAACCAGGGCAAGTCGAGTCTGTTGAGGAAACAAACCCCATCCCATCCCATCCCATCCCATCCCCAGCCGGAGTGCTAGGCGAGCTTTGCACAAACGCTGCCGTTGCTTTGGGAATACCGGGAAACTCGCGTTTCTCGCAGCGGCCTCAGCCCAGCTTTGGCCAGCCAGCAGTTCCCAGGTTGCTGGGGATTAGCGTGGTGTGAGATGTTTGGTTTCCACGCTTGCAGCCAGGTGTTAGCGCTGGGCTGTGCTGGGCCCTATCAACAGATCCCCAACAGCCGGCCTGGCCTCTCCAGCCTCTCTCTGGACCTGAAACCTCACCGCAAACTTCGCTTCTGCAAAGGCGTCCTGAAGACAAGAACCTGCCCTTAAATTTTAGAAGAGTGTATGCTGTTCCTCTTTAGACTCTTGCAATGCTGATGATCCATGCTGCCTTGCAAGTAGCAGCCCTGGGAACCTGGGGCTGAAATGGAGTGAGTTCACGTGGCCCTTTAATTGTAGAAACCGAACCGGAACTCCGATAGGCCCAGCATTCTGTTACTGAGTTACAGAATTATTCTACAGAATCCTAGAATGTTGTCCTCTTTTCCTGTGACATTCTAGCAATCTCTGTCTATTTCTGATTGCTGTGGGAAACCCACAATTCACAATTCCAGGACCGGAAAATTCTAACGTTGGCAGTGTTGTTTCGAACACTAACTGGGATTAGCTGAGAAATTGTGCTTTAAACAATGAAAGGGTAAAATGACTCTTTCCCACATATTTTTAATTAAGCGTGGATGTACTTGAAAATCATGATAAAAATGAGTTTTCTATTCTGTTCACTTTTAGGTTCCAGTCCTTGCTGTGTATACTATGAAGTATTGGAAACAATTTTTGGTTTTTAGGTAGTGCTTTGAGGTTATGTAATGAAATGTTATATTGTATTATTTTAACTTTTCAAAATGATTTGACACTTAAATATTATTATTACTATTACTACTACTATTATTATTACTATTATTATTATTTTATATGTGCATTGGTATTGGACCTGCATGTATGTCTGTGTGAGGGTGTCAGATCCCCTGGAACTGGAGGTATAGACACATGTGAGCTGCTCTGTGGATGCTGGAAGTTGAACCCCAGGTCCTCTGGAAAAAACAGCCCGTGCTTTTAACCAGGGAGCCGTCTCTCCAGCCCTCCTCCTTCTCTTGTTGTTGTTGTTGTTATTATTATTCTACTAATGTGTGTTCCAGAGGACAATTTCTGAACAAGTGCTACCTTCTTCCACACAGGGTTTCTCGTTGGCCTGGTGCTCATGGGTTAGGCCAGCGAGCTCCAGGATGCCTTCTGTGTCTCCCCAGGCATGGGATTCCAAGCCTGGGCTGCCTGTGACATTCTAGCAATCTCTGTCTATTTCTGATTGCTGACATGTTGTGTGGTTCTGAAGCCCTGTTTCCGGGCTTCCTGCTTATACACAGCAGTTCCCAACATGTGGGTCGAGATCTCTTCCGGGAGTCGAAAGGCCCCCTCACAGGGGCC
>OZ030026.1:36928920-37091420 GCA_964023405.1 Apodemus agrarius
AACAAAAACTAAACTAAACTAAACTAAACTAAACTAAACTAAACTAAACTAAACTAAACACCCTGGCAGGGTGTAAGGCAAATCCAGTGACACATTTGCTTTTAACTCAAATGCAAATAATTTGAAGTCTCTGTTCCTCTTTTTAATTTTTAGGTTTTCACTTGAAATACTATTTACTGTCATTGTTAGAGTCCCTTACTGGTTGGTCAAAGGACACTTGAGCAGTCATCTCTGTAACAGTGATGAGCTTTCCTGATTTGTTTGGGCTTTCTACTTTCTGTTTTTTGTTTTTTTTGTTTTTTGCTGTTACAGACTTTGTCCGTGTCGCCAGCTTCCAGCTTCGGTGAGCCTTCACCCGGAAGCCCAGAAGCCTGGAAGCCTGGCCTTGGCTCCTCCCAGTTTTGGGATTAGGATCCGTTTTATCTCCATCCATTGCATGACCTCTAGGGGCATTCTTTCTTGGACGCAGTGCTTTGCTTAATAAACCTTGGTTCAAAGCCAGGCAGTGGTGGCGAATGTCTTTAATCCCAGCACTTGGGAGGTAGAGGCAGGCAGATTTCTGAGTTCAAAGCCAGCCTGGTCTACAGAGTGAGTTCTAGGACAGCCAGGGCTGTACAGAGAAACCCTGTCTTGAAAAACCAAAACAAACAAACAAAAAAAACAAAACAACAAAACCTTGGTTCAGTATAACAAACACAGAACGCCCCCCTGGGCCCGAGGAACTCAGTTTTTGTTGTGAGAGTGGACAATCCTGCTGGATCAGAGTGAGCTGTACATTTGTGGCGAATTTGACTAGCATTGGATCTTTCCTAAGCAGCATACTGTCTCAGGGCCCACTCTCCCCTCTAGAGTGAGCAGGGACCTTAGAACCTTAATAAAGCGGGGACCATCCTGCAGGAGCAGCGCTGAAGTGTGACGTGACTTCTGGACCTGATGACTTCTTCGGGGAGACAGAAGCAAAGTCAGCGTTGTAGACAACCAAGTCAGGGCTCAGTCTCACGAGCAGAAATAATCTGGACCTTGGTACTAAGGGCAAGGCAGGGGATAACCTTTCCAGGTCAGCTGTGGGAGGGGCCCTGCGAGGCTCCACAGTGTGGCTTGGTCCTACTTACTACTTAGTATTAATTAGTCCCAGATTCTGCAAAGTTAGAAGTTAACAATGTGAATGAATTTGGGTAGATAGAAAACATATTCTTAACAGTTATGGATTTTTTTTTTTTTTTTTTTTTTTGCCTTACAGAACATTGACCAGGTCTAGAAACAATTTAGACTTGTATTCTAACATTCTTTTTTTTTTAAAGAAATATTTATTTTTAATAAATAAATATTTGTTTTTAATAAATAGACACTCTCTCCCTCTCCTTTCCTCTCTCTCTCTCTCTCTCTCTCTCTCTCTCTCTCTCTCTCTGTCTCTCTCTCATATCTCTCATCTCTCATCTCTCTCATCTCTCTCTCTCCAAGGAAGCCAGAAAGCTGTCTTGATTCCTTAGAGCTAGAGTTTCAGGCCATTGTGAGCCCCCTGATATGGACGCTGGGAACTGATTTGTTTGTTTGTTTGTTTGTTTGTTTGAGACAGGGTTTCTCTGTGTAGCCCTGGCTGTCCTGGAACTCACTCTGTAGACCAGGCTGGCCTCGAACTCAGAAATCCGCCTGCCTCTGCCTCCCAAGTGCTGGGATTACAGGCGTGCGCCACCATGCCGGGCTTGGACGCTGGGAACTGAACTCAGGCTCTCTGTAAGAGCAGTAGACACCCCTACCCTTTGGGCCATCTCCCTAGCTTTTCTCGCATTTCCTTTCTAACTGATGATATGTATTGGGTTCTTTGCCACTTGCTGTCATTAATGGATCACATAAATTTTGACATGTACTCACGGTGTATTTGTATATAGATCCTATTTTTTGACTTTCGAAAGTTATGCGTTGGCATCCACATTCACAAAAGTCCTTAGGCATGAATTTGCATGTCACCATCCAAATTTCATGATTATATACTACCCATGTAGTTTATGAATGGAAATGTCACAAGAAACATCATGATAAAGAGGGTTAGAGTATGATAGTGAGGATGAGACATCTTCTGTGAGAAAACCGTGCTTCCATTGAAGAGTTTCCCCGAGGGTGTCGTAGTTCTGTGTAAACAGTCTTAGTGAGCTTTAGACCAGTCTCAGGGAAAGCTCTCCTTAATCCAGCCCAGCTTCCCTGGAAGCTGAACCAGAGCTGGTATATAGTAGGTGCTCAATAAGTGCACTCTGAATAGAGAAGGACAAAGCTTTCCCCAGTAGGAGACAGCCTTCATATACAGTGGAAGAAGGAACCGTCAAAGGGAAAGTTAGGGCTAGTGGCCTAATATGAGACGGCCTCTGTCTGGGCTTCCTAGTCTGCGGGAGTTCCCAGCTCAAGAGCACATAGCTTCTGCCTTCCCTCACTGGAAACCAACCAGCCTACCTGTCTGTCTCCCTCCCCCTCTCCCTCCCCCCTTCCTCTCTTTCCCTTTCCCCAACACCCCCCTCCCTCTCTTTCTTCTGCTGGCCCAGCTGTAGTGAGAAGCCTTGACCACCCTCTTGAGACACCGAAGCAGTTGAGTGTGAACTGAGAAATAAGTTAATTTCCAGACCGGTCAGCGTGTCTGCTCACTTCTGTAACCGCTGCCACAATCGAACTTTTCATCTCTTAAACATCCCATCCATTTTGTTGGAAAATGTACTTAAATCTATGGTGCATCCCCCCATTTTTCTTAAAACTATGTACTAAAAGTGTCGGGCGCTTTATCTGGTATTTCCCTATGATTTCAGGGTCTTATTGGAAGTCCTGTGCTCCGGTCCTGGTATACACACTCAGAGCACACTCATGATGGAATCTTCTCATTATGCTGAAAACGGTTATTTGTATTTTTAAGCTCTCTGTGTGTGGGCGGGTTTCATTGTTTGCCCCGCCCTGCCCTTGTCTGGCGGGCAGTTGGTGTGCATTCTCTGTGCTGCCTTCTTGGCCACCTAAAGAGTCCCCAGACTCCCCAAATACAGTTTCTCTGATCATATGGGGGAAAAAAATAGATGACTTACTTTATCAGGCTTGCTTAATAAAGAAAAATATGAAAATAAATAAAAAGCGATAAATATCGGGGGCTTAGTATATAGGTTCTGAGATACCCATGAGCCCCCTCTCCCAACTTGTCCGTCCAGCTCTGGTGGTTCGCAGCTGTTTTCCAGAAACTCGGGCTCCTCAGATCCAGGCTTCTGGATAAGTGAGCTCGGTGACTCATAATGTTTCCGTTGTGGATTTTGGAAGTAGTTGGGCACACTGATTCAAGCGTGCTCGTTTTGGGCTGATTCTCAAAGGGCTACCAGCAGTGTCAGGCGATGTCTGCCCAGGGACCTCTGAAAGAATGGTGAGGAGGAGGAGGAGAAATGAGAGGGGCATGCCAGGGCACATCAGTGAATGGGAGGGGTGCCGGAAGATTGCTCTGGATGGTGGAGGAATCGAGGAGGCTCTTGTAAACTCCCTGGAAGCCGTCCTAGGGGACAAGGATGGTCTGTAGGAGGAGACAGAAGAGGTGTGGGCAGGAAAGCAGCGGGACTTACCCTGAATTGGAGGTAGTCACAGGGCAGGTGTTAGACCGGAGACTTCACGGTACATTAAAGATTCGAGTCAGACTCCACCCGTTTTTTTTTGCTAAGGAATGAAGTTTATCAGTTCTCATGGCTCCTGGCGCTTCTGTGGCAGACTCAGTTCAAAAGGTACAATTGACTGTTATTAGAATTAAAACTAGTCTCCACCACACGGGGCAGGAGACCCAAACGTTCTGAGATTAAAATCTACATGTGCTTAGCAGTGAGCAGTGAGCAGAGATCCCCGCCCCCCCTCCGTCATTACGGCCATTTCTCAAATAGATAACCCTGAGGATTGTTTTAGAAACTCAGCAACTTTTATGGGAAAAAAAAATACCCACCACATATCTCCAAATCAGTATCTAAAGATTTCTCATAGGACACCAAGAAATAGAAATGAGCTAGTTTCTGTTATTTAAAGCATTAGTGATTCCTTATAGGCCACTACTACAGCTCTGGATAAACTGAGCTCGGTGTCCGTTGTTGGGCGTTGTAAATGCAGTGGGCGGATTCACAGATGGCATTTTTGCACACGCTCCGGTGTGCTGCGAGCCTGATTTGTAGGAGAATTTTGCCATTCATTTTAGATTTTCTGCAGCTTGATGGACTCAGACACGAAGACCTCGAAGACCTCGAGCCAGAGGTGCCCCGGACGGCTTTGATCCTTTACTGCCAGAAAGGGAAAGTGTGGGACCTTGGGAGTGGACCTGTCACCCCGAACTCAGATAGGTGCTGCTGTTGGTTGTGATTCTGTTGAGCTCTGTTCTTCTGAGAGATCCTCACAGGTTTCCAGGAACTCGGGGGGCTAAGAAATATCTTACCGAGAATTTGAAAATATCGAGGCACTTAGTTTTGTGCGAGTGTAGAGTGTTTTATGACTCTTTAAGTTTTGAGGACCAGCAAAATAGAGAAGGGTATTGTGTTAGACAGTGTGCTAGTTACAAATGTTTGCTTTTATTGCACATGATGTAACCAGAGTGGAAAAAAAACCACAGCAGTAATAATCGTTGATATAATCTTGGCTTAGAGGTAGGGGACACACGGGGGGCGGGGGGACCGAGAGAACAGCACAAGAGAGAAAAATATGTTACCAATTACAGCAAAGTTACTACATAGTTAAAAAGAAGTTGTTCATATGAATAATAATAATAGGCTGTTCTGCTAACTCAATAGAAAGAAAACAGATTTCTTTTTCCTTAGGTACTTGATGAGGGACAATTCTTCCTGCACGCCTTGCTTGAAAAGTGGATTATTTTGCTTTGTAAATCTCTTCACTCCTGTCCTTACAGAGTACCATTTGGCTGTTTTGAAACTTTTCAAGCTGAGAGCCTGTGGTCTTCCATTCCCACGTCTTCCTGCTCTTGGTGCCCCCCTCCCCCGCGCCCCCCCTTTTCCTGCAGCTGAGGGAAGAACCCGATAACCATGGTTCTCGGCTCTAGGAAGCTGCGACCCCTTCAAGGTGCCCTCGCCTCGCTCAGATCCCGGAGAGGCAAGCAGCAGGAAAACGGGCAGCTACATCCAGCAGGGACCAGCAGCTGCTGCCAAAGGGGGCGGGGGCAGCAGAGACGGTCCGTGGATTTCCAGGAACGGGACTTATTGGAAGTCTGCTCTTTACAAAACAAACTGTGATCGGGAGCCCAGCACCCTCGTGGTCCCTCCCTCCTGCTGCGGGAGTGTGGCACACAGGGTGTTGTTTGGCTTTGTCACCATAGGCCGGCTAATTGTAGATACAGCAGACAAATAGCTCTCTTCCAGAGAAGTGGGGGACAAACAGTCATTTGTCATTCTGGGTCCCCCGCATAAGCAGCCCACGAAAGTATGGGTAGCCTGTTCCAGTCAGGTAGGAAGAAGAAAAGAGGGGACAGAAGCGCAGATACGTGGGCCAAAAGGAGTCAGAGTCAAGAGACACCATCGCCCTGGTGCTGTGGTAAGAGGAGTGGCGCAGTGGAGGAATGCGGCGTGGGGTAGCCCCTGGGGCAGGACACAGCATCCCTAGCCTCTTTCTCGTTGTTTCTTGGCTGCCAGGAGGGAAGAGGCTCCCTTTGCCACACCCCCTTTCCACCTTGTGCCGCCTTGACACAGGCTCAAAGCGACGGGGACCGCCGTCTAATCACGCGTGCAACCTCCCTTCACACGGTGACCTAAGTGAGGCCATAGTGTTCCCGTGTCGGGTGTCTGTCGCAGCAGTCTGGAGCGCCTCGCTTGATCAACAGGTCTGCGCACAGCTAGCTGTAACCCGGCGCCCCTCAGCCTCCCTGACGCTGCCACCCTCGAATAACACGGTTCCTCGTGCCGTGGTGACCCCAACCAGAAAAATGACGTCCATCGCTACTTTATAACTGTGATTTTGCTACTACTGTTATGAGTCATCATGTGACTATCTGAGTTTTCTGATGGTCTTAGGTAACCCTCGTGGGAGGGTCATTCAGTCCCACAGGGGTCTCAGCCGTCAGGTCAAGAGTCACTGTTGTAACATATATACCTGGCGTACTTGTAAGAGCCAATGCTATCGAAAACGGAGCACAGGGCTTCTGCGGAAGATGGCCACTCAGTCCTTTATTAACCCATCACTCGCCTGGCATCCTGTGGGCAACTGGAAATCAAATGGCCAACAGTGTAGACATGGCCACCACCTCCGGGGAGCTTCTGTGCTCCAGACAGCTACGGCCCAGGAAGAGCACTGGGGAGGAAACGGGGAGCAGGCAGTAAATGAGGGGCCGCCTTCCCGTGCCTTGGGAAGACCCCGTGAACACACACGGTTCAGGGACCACTGAAGGAGGAGTGGAAGTCTGAAGAGGGGGGGAAGCTCCAGCCAGAGGAGCCTGCTCCAGGGGGCAGTCGGCTGTTCCACGGCACCGTACCAGTCAGGGGTGGGGGTTTTCAGGACGAACCCAGAGGAGTCTAGAACCTTCAACATGCCTGGTTCTACCCTGGCTTAAGAGAGTGTCCCTGAAAGGGACTGTAGTGCTACTGTAGTGCTGACTTACTACTGCAGAAGCTCAACCTGCTGGAGCTCTGCCGAATACATATTAGAGTAGAAGTATGGAAATGGGAATCCCCTCTCTCTCTCTCTCTCTCTCTTTCTCTCTCTCTCTCTCTCTCTCTCTCTCTCTCTCTCTCTATATATATATATATATATATATACACACACACACACATGTATATATACACACATTATATATACATTATACATTATTAATTATATAATATATTATTAGAATTATAATATATTATAATTATATATTATATACATGATCTATACGTTATGTATATGAAGGAAGAGAGACGGGAGGCAAGTTTGCACGTGAGCCAGCCTGAAACCACCGTGGGGACAGCAGGTGTGAACAAAGATGACGCCCGCTCGTCCCCGCCCAGCTATGACATTTTTTTTTTTTTTTGATTTTGTTTTTTTTCCGAGACAGGGTTTCTCTGTATAGCCCTGGCTGTCCTGGAACTCACTCTGTAGACTAGGCTGGCCTCGAACTCAGAAATCCGAAACTCTGCCTCCCAAGTGCTGGGATTATAGGCGTGCGCTGCCGCCGCCACCACCCAGCTAGCTATGACATTCTTAAAGGCCAGGCCACACTACAGACGCAACTTTAAACGTTTGTCTAGCACATTTCAGCTCCCATGAGAGAGTTCTGGTGCGTGTGTTTGTTCCGATTTCAAATGATCTTGCTCCGTAGTAAAGACTCTCCAAGATGCCGCAGCACGAGGATCTTCATACACTTTGCCCCGCTGTAGGCTACAGGATTTCACATCAGCTGTCATAATGTGCTGAGCCAAGTTGGTCATGGTGGCATCTGAGGCAGGAGGATGGCTATGAGTTCAAGGCCAGCTGGGCTATTGTAGAAAATCCTGTCACAAACAAACAAACACACAAACAAACAAACAAACAAACTCAACAACACCAGAAGGAAAACAAGCCAAGCCAGGACATGGATGTATTGTGGCTTTCGCAGCCGGAACTTTAACTTGAAGGTTTACATCTTGGTTAATTTGTCATTCATTCATTCATTCACTGTGTATTAACTGAGTACCAGCACTGTCGTAAGTACTGCTTATTCTGGGTGGGTGAAGGGTTCCTACTTTCCCTGTACCCCTTACCAGTAGTGAGGATTTGGTGATTCTGTGGCTTTGGCCAAGGTTAGGAAATGACAGTAAATAATGGTCAAGGGAAAGGCTGCGGAAGCAGGTAGCCCTGAGGTGCAAGGCCTGTGGGCTGTAGGCTTGAGGGACTCGGGGAGCAGACCACGGAGATGTGGGTCCAGCAAGCCAGTCAGGAGGTGTGGCAGGTAGGAGACAGAACGGCTAGCAGGGCATTGGTGGCACACGCCTTTAATCCCAGCACTTGGGAGGCAGAGGCAGGCGGATTTCTGAGTTCGAGGCCAGCCTGGTCTACAGAGTGAGTTCCAGGACAGCCTGGGCAGTACAAAGAAACTCTGTCTTGAAAAAAAGAAAAAACAAAAAAAAAAACCAAAAAAACAAGAGCTGGGTGGCTTCAAAGCCATCCGTCCTGGCTCCTGCCCACCTCTCAACGCTTTAAAATGTCTCCAGGTGACTCTCCTGTGGCTTTGGGTTTATTCTGATTATAGAGGAAGCTTTCCTGAGGAGAGAGAGAGAGACAGAGCTTTATTCTCGGCAGGGACACGGGGCCCTCAAGTCTGATGAGGGAAGGGGGATGCTGAGGGAGTTCCTGAGGAAGCAGCAGTGCCGGGGAAGCAGGAGTGAGCCTCAGAGGCCCCTTAAAGATGAGTCTGCAGGGTGGCGCCCTCACAGAGGACCAAGTGGAAAGGCCCTCTCCTGAGTTAGGGCCCACTACCCGAAGGCGGGTCTGGTGGCGAGGGAGGTGGGCAGGGGATCAGATGGCCTCCAGTGCCACGCCCCTCTGCTGTCGCAGGATGCACCTCTCCAAGTCCCTCGCTGTCAGGATGCCCCGCCTCTCAGGCTACCCCATCTTCTTCCCAGCAGAGCTCACCGTGTCCAAGGGCGTTACGAGTGGTAGTGATAGCTTACGTTCTGTGACAAACGGGAACAAAGAGAAAATTCTCGGTAATTTTCCTCATTCGAATTCCCTGCTTTGCAGTATGCTTCTGGGCCCGGACGGATTCCTTGCTGATTCTGAGAAAAATAAAATTATGGCTGCTCAGGATGAATACTGCAAATCCAGAGAATTGCTCTCTTCCTGAGGATGAGCTTCTGCTTCTCTGTCTTGTTCTGTACTCTGTGTCTTCCTGAGTAGAGGAGACACCACCCGGCCAGTGAACCCTGAAACGAAAACCCAGCTCAGCAGAGACTCAAAACCAGCATGCTCAAAGTGCATTGGGAGGAGGGTTCATTACTTGGGAACGGTTTTGAGCTGGAGGAAAACTCTGTCTTTTAAGCAACAGTCTCTTCAGCATCCTGACCCAGGCTGGATTAAGTTGCCCGGAGGTTGGCCAGTGCGTGAGCTTAGCCAGTGCTCTGTCCAGGTGCTTTACCCAGAGTTCATTGCTTTCATTTCTGGGGTGGCTCAGTGGGCGGCACTGAATCCACAAGGCTTGGTCCTTGCCTCTCTTGGTGGCGCGTGTCTGGCCCTCTTGAGTCAGTTGGTAATGGCGTCAGAGGTAAATGGAAGCTCAGGGAAAGGAGAGGCCAGTCAGGAAGAGCTGTGGGGTCGGTAGAGACCCATGGGCCGCAGAGATGGGCTCTAGCATATCTGCGAGCTGAGCTGGACTCTAAGTGACTTACGGGCCTTTGTGTAGTGGTAGGTGTTAGCATTTAGATTAACTTAGAACTGCTAACACAGGTGCGCGCGGGCCACAGTGCGAACGGGGTCTGTCTCTCCTGTTCCCAGACACTTGGTTTCCTTTCTCAGAGGCCGTGATGGTTCAGTTCCTATAAACAGGGCAAGCCCAGCCTTCCGGGTCTGTCTTCTTGGACAAGCACCGAGTGCTGTTTGCTCCTGAGGAGATATGCTCACACTCGGCTTGGAACGTAAGGGGCTACACAGCTAACACATCAAGACCAGTGCTGAAAACCCCCGCTCACTCCAGTTGTTCCATCTCCATAGCAACTGGGTGCTCCTCGTCCTCCTCCTCTTCCTCCTCTTCCTCCTCTTCCTCCTCCTCCTCCTCCTCCTCCTCCTCTTCCTCCTCCTCCTCCTCCTTCTTCTTCTTCTTCTTCTGCTTCTTCTTCTGCTTCTTCTTCTGCTGCTGCTCCTCCTCCTCCTCCTCCTCCTCCTTCTTCTATTTTGGTTTTTTCGAGACAGGGTTTCTCTGTGTAGCCCTTCGCTGTCCTGGAACTCACTCTGCAGACCAGGCTGGCCTCGAACTCAGAAATCCGCCTGCCTCTGCCTCCCAGTTGCTGGGATTTAAGGCGTGCGCCACCACCGCCCGGCTGTGGTCCTTCTCCTTTACGGCTGAAGAAGCCAGAGATTCAAAAGACTCAGCAAACACGAATAGGGCCCGAGCACGGAGTGGGTGGAGCTGGCTTCTGAACAGGACCCTTCCCCACTTTCTTCCTGGGACCTTGGGTAGCTTATGACTGTTAGGACCGTACTAAACACTTTTGCCTCCGAACAACCAAATGGGCACAGAGCACTTAGAGCCATGACTAGTCCAGAGTCAGCACGCGGGGCGCGGTGATTTGTCTCGGCCTCACTGGGATTTACAGCCCTCCTCCTGTCCCCTGCCTGTCAACCCTGCGGCTTCTTTCTTGGGACCTTGAAGGAGAGGCTGAGGAGAGGCCAGGCGGCTCTGGAGTGAGAGGTCCCCTTGGTTCCTGCTGCTTATGGGGGGTGGGGACGACGGACTGGAGGGGGGACTGCACACACGCACGCGGCAGAGGCTAGCTGTGTTTCACGCCATCTCCCGACCCCTCGGGGTGCCTCTCTATGTTCTTTCGAGCGCTCTCTTTCCCCTTTCTGTCTTCTTTTGAATTTTTCGTGGAAGGAGGGATATAACAAGTTTCTTCCCGATTATGGAACTTTTTATATAAATTTGTGTGCGTCCCTTTTTGGTTGACAAGAAATGTCTATCATTAAAACATTTAAAAATTACCTTTATCTCAGCCGGGCGTGGTGGCGCACACCTGTAATCCCAGCACTTGGGAGGCAGAGGCAGGCGGATTTCTGAGTTCGAGGCTAGCCTGGTCTACAGAGTGAGTTCCAGGACAGCCAGGGCTACACAGAGAAACCCTGTCTCGAAAAAACCAAAAAAAAAAAAAAAAAAAAAAAAAAATTACCTTTATCTCCTAATATTTTTATGTCAGAGAAAATCATCCCGTGGAACCTGACTTTCTATGAGTCATTAGGAAGGCTAAATACATTAAAAAAAAAAAAAAAGCCATCCATTTGACCTTTGCTTATTTAGTCCTCATAGAGAAATTAAAAAGTCTCGAATTCAGAAAATTTTCAGAAATTAGTATGTCTGTTTAGTTCTGCTTGAGCTTTCTAGGGAAAAACAGGATTTTTTGGAAAATTCCTGCTTTGTTTGTTTGTTTGTTTGTTTGTTTTTGGTCTGAGACAGTCTCACTGTGTGGCTGTCCTGGAACTCACTGTGTAGACCAGGGTGACCTCAGACTCACAGAGGGCTGCCTGCCTCTGCCTCCCCAGTGCTGGGATCAAAGGTGTCTGCCACCACACCACGTCAAAAGCTGGTTAGCTTTTGAAATTACTGATGGTTGATTAATGTTCTTGTTGAACCTAAAGACAAACATTGTTTTAGCACAAACTGCCCACAGCTCAGGAAGTAAAAGAATTGGATCAGTTATTTAGAGAGGTCACGAGAGAACTGCTGGCTTTGGTTCCTAGGAATAGAGACTTTAGTAAATAGTAGCCTCCCGTTCGGTTTGCACAGCACTTTACAGCATATATTTTTTCCTGCAAGTGTGTGGTTCACTTAGCCCTCTGAAGCAGGCAGAGCCGATGTTGCTAACCTATTTTACAGATCCCAAAACAGATCCAAGAAGTTCATCTGAGGTCACCTAATTCTGGACGCATCACTTTCTCCAGGAAACACAGATTTGCTGGGTGCCTCAGTGATGTCTTCTCTGCAGCCCAGTAACAGGGTGGGGGAGCCCCAGGGCAGGGGCCAGGGAGTCCACAGGCTCTTGGTGAGCTGCCTAGATTTCTGTTCCAAACTTAAAACCACAACTCCACTCACACTTGTGACTGAGAGCCAGGAGGAGGTGGGTCAGGGTTTATCAGCTCTGACTGTGACAGACTACCAGACAGTCATAGGGAGGGCGGGGCTATCCAGAGACTGTCATAGGGAGGGCGGGGCTCTCCTGAGACAGTCATAGGGAGGGCGGGGCTATCCAGAATCTGTCATAGGAAGGGCGGGGCTATCCAGAGACAGTCATAGGGAGGGCGGGGCTCTCCTGAGACAGTCATAGGGAGGGCGGGGCTTTCCAGAGACAGCCATAGGGAGGACGGGGCTATCCAGAGACTGTCATAGGAAGGGCGGGGCTATCCAGAGACAGTCATAGAGAGGGCGGGGCTCTCCTGAGACAGTCATAGGGAGGGCGGGGCTTTCCAGAGACAACCATAGGGAGGGCGTGGCTCTCCTAAGACAGCCATAGGGAGGGCGGGGCTCTCCTGAGACAGCCATAGGGAGGGCGGGGCTATCCAGAGACAGTCATAGGGAGGGCGGAGCTCTCCTGAGACAGCCATAGGGAGGGCAGGGCATCCCTGCTTTCAGAGATTCCAGCAGATGCTTGGCCTATTGATCTACTCTCCTGGTATCACAGTAGTTCAGGCTGAGGAAGCCTGTTCTCATGGTTGTTGCGTCCGGACTGCCCCAGTAAGTGTTCGTCCCAGCCTTCCTCCCACTAAACTCCACTTTATCAAGGCTCTGCCACCTCTTAATAGTCCCTGGAACGGCACTAAACATTGTCATTGTTTTTAACTAGTAAAATCTGCGTATGTTCTTGTCTTCTGTTTGCATTCCTTGAAAAATCATCAACAGAGACAGATTTAAAAAAAAAAAAAGTATGGAGAAAATGCTTTTCATTGTTTATCGACGTTGTCCCCCCACCCCCCACCCCCACCCCTGTCATGTATGATTTTGGCAGAAACCCTGGTTTATGTTGGGAACCAAGCAGTTCTTGGAGACAGATGTTTGAAAGTGAAATTAAGGTGGCTAAAAGGTGCCTGCTCCCTCCTGATGAGCATTTGTTTCTGTTCTTAATTCATTTTGAAGGGAGAAGTTATACTAGAAACATGGTATATGAGAGGTGGCCGGTAAATCCGGAAGCCCCAACGCATCTCGGCTCTGACCTGCTTGCTCTCTTTCTCCCACGGAGGCTCTGGTTCATTCCAAGACCTTTCCCCTGCGCCTTCCTTAAATGCATCTAACAGTTTGGTGGTGCTGAGCTGTGCCTTCTGTTCCCTGTGCCCCACCGCAGACTGATGACAATGTCTTTTGTCTGTATCATGTACAACCTTGTTGTTGTGGGGACCCAGCAAACTATCTGATGGCCACCAGAAGCGTCAAGGGTCGCAGGTGCTTGACATCACAGCTCCAGCAAGGCTGAGTCAAAGGCTGCAGTAGTGGGCAGTCATTCTCTCGCTTTTGGGTTTTTGGTCTCTGTGTCTTTCATTTGGGGAGACATTCTGCATTATGATTCATTTTATGTGTTGTTTTTTTTTTTTCCTGAGAAAATTATGTCTGAGCCTTCTTAGGAAAATTCTACAATTAACTTTACCTGGCCACTATTTGGAAGTCTTCCTCGTGCCCTGGAGATCAGTCAGCACAGATAAGCACGTAGCTAGATGAGGCCATCCCTCCAGGAGTCTGCTTGGGGGGGGGGGTATCTGCTCCTGGGCTAACTCAAACAATATAGACGGTGCAGGGCAAACAGAGACAATTAGCACACTCTGATGGGCCAGGGGGACAGGCTACAGATTCAAGGACTCCCTTTGCTCTACATTTAGAACTCTCTGAAAATGGAGTTAAAGATGGAGCAGTCATACAGAGTACACCCCCCCCCCCCGGGTGGACTAGAACTCAGTAAGTAAGAGTGACTAAAGTTCTCCCTGTTTCCCAGCGTAGATGATGGGACATAATAAAAGGAGTTAGGTATTGGTATTTGGTAGTCATCTGAAGATATTCAGATATTTTTCTGTGTGTCTGGAGCGCTTTCAGACTGCCAACACTGCTAGCCTAGAAGCAGGCTGTCATACAATAAATGTGTTTGCTTCGGAGGAGACATTCCCTAGACTCTTTAAATTGGAGTTACAGGGCTGATAATAAAAATAAAATCTGTTCTGTTTGTATGTTCTTACTGTGACTAAGCCTGTAACCCTGGACATGTAATGAAAAAAGTCAAAACCCATAATCCGTAGCTCTTGGATTCCCCATTGGTCTGTTCCGTGAAATAAAGAAGAGGCCTGATTGCTGGCTAGTCAGAGCTGGGATATTCTCCGGTCCATCTGCGCCTGGCTCCCTCCCCTCGCCAACTTCTCTGTGGTGCCCTGTCCTCGTCCACCCAGGGAAGGTCCCTGGCAATTCGGTAAATATACAGATGCTCTTCTAAACACAAGCAACACCGTCTCAGTCCAGCACCCGTAACAGTGTGCTGTTTTGGAGTCTCCCACTGGACTGTCCTTTGATGGGGCTGTTTCTCTGGCTGCTGTTCGGTTGTCTCTATCGACGTCGCAAAGCTCCTGGTTCTCTTTAGTTCTTACTTTCCCATTGGCTATAGTTAAAAATAAATTCAGGGCGAAGCTTCCTCTGATAAGCATGCCCAGTCTCATTCTTTCCTAATTAAGCCCCCAACCTCTGTCACCACCAGAAAACCGATGTTTTCAGTGTTAATGGCTTAGCCGTCCCTGATGAGAGAGGTGCCACAGAGACAGGGAACTTATGAGATTCTTCCCCAAGTCCTCAGAGTTTGACGCCCTGCCTGGAGCTTAAGGAGCTGAAACTCCCCGTGGGGGACATTGGAGATGTATGTGTCAAGGATCCATGGTTGCGTCTAACTCATCGTAGAATGCGTCCGGGCTTACGTCCACGCTTATCTTCCCCTTGTGTGTTCTTTAGACAAGGGCCCACCGCTAGGCTTCCCAGAATGTCAGCTCTCCCGTCCCAGCAAGCTTACCTGTGATTTCTCTGTGCGCTCTTCCTTCCAGAGCTTTGGCGAGGTGTTAACCGTCGATCCCTTAGTCCAAGCTGCCTCCGGTGGGCGGGCGAAGCCCTTCCCTGCCGTCAGGGGCTCGTTTCTCCCGTGTCTCCTCAGCATGTTGCCAGCAGGCTGTGCTGTGCTGCCTTCTAGTTATTTGTACATCGTGTATACATCAGCTCTCTTTCCCCTGCTGTTCTGCCGTTTTCAAGCTGATACTTACCGAGGCTGAGTCTGTGTTAGGCCCCGCGCTTTAGAGCCTAGAGGTTTCACGCGAAGTCTCCAAGCTGTTGTTTGTAATAGGTGTGGGTGTCCATGGCTCATAGGCTAAAAGCCGGTTTGAAAGAGGAGCCGTGCTTAAGAATGCGTGGCTGGTAACCAGCAGAGCCCAGGGGTTGGATCTTTTGTGGGAGAACAAACAGGGTCTCATTCTGAATCCCAGGCTGGTGTCAAGCTCGTGACCCTTCTGGGTCAGCCCCATCAGTACTGGGATTCCAGGCGCGCACCACCTGCGTAGCTTGGAGTTCGAATCCTGACCTAGTTAGTTGTGGTGGTTTGAATAGGAATGACCCTCAAAGGCTCATAGATTTGAATGCTCCCTTGGTCATTACGGAGTGCTGCTTCTTGAGTGGGATCAGGGGGCGTGGCCTTGTTAGAGTGGGTGTGGCCTTTTGGGGATTAGGTGTGGCTTTGTTGGAGGAAATGTTTGACTGGGGGATGGGCTTTGAGGTTTCAAGGGCCCAAGCCAGGCCCGGTGTCTTGGTCTTTTCCCGATGCCTGGGGTTAGCTACTGCATTTGCCTGCATGCCTGCATGCCTGCATGCCTGCATGCCTCTATGCCCCATGCCTCGAGGATGATCTGACACTGTAAGCAAGCCTCAGTTCAATGCTTGCTTTTGTAAGAGTAGCTACAGCCCATGCTGTCTCTTCACGCAATAGAACATGAACTGTAAGACATTAGTTTAAATAGATCGCCATATTCCACACTTTTTTAGAGGAAAGAAGTCTTGCAGCAGCCACCGCCATTCCCTAGGAGTCCACCATAGAGAGCCAGGCACTGTGGCACACGCTATTAGTGCCAACACACAGAAGGCAGAGGCAGGAGAGGCTGATCTTGAGGACAGTCTGTCCTACATAGCACGTTCCAGGCCAGCCATGGCTGCGCAGTGAGACCCTGACGAGAGGGGCTATGAACAGAAGGCCATAGTGGGATTTTGTAACAAACTTTGATAGACTTGAGATGACGTTTTGTTTTGTTTGTTGTTTTTAGACAGGATTTCACCAGATAATCCTGCCTACCCTCAAATTCTGAGACTTGTCTGTCTCTGTCTCCCCAGTGCTGGGATTAACCAATGCCCAGCTTGAAATGATGCATTTTTATATAAGGCAAGTCCCTGGAAGAAACACAGGCACATGCAAATCAAAGTTAACCTCAGCAGAAACCTTTTTGATCAAAATCAACAATTACGATCACTTGTATCTATTGTCTGGACAGCCATTATCACCTTTGTTTTTCTATGTATCTTTGGCATATTTATATGTGTGGTGTGGCATATACGTGGAGGTCAGAGGTCAACTTGCAGGAGTCCATACGCTCCTTCTACCATGTGGGTCCTGAGGATGGAACTAGGTTGTCAGGGTTGGTGACAAGCGCCTCTACCCTTTCCGCCATGTTGCTGCCCTCTGAAAGCATATAAATTTATTAACCCTTATTAAAGGGTTCAACTGCCCCTCCTGCTCACTACCCACCAGAGCCAGTGGAAAAGAAACATTAATAGGATTGTGAACCCGTTTAGAAATAGCTCTTCGGAGCCATTGATCCCAATCTCAGTCTTCAGTGGTCCAGCCCTCTAGCCAAACACCAACAGGAACCAGCAGCCGCAGCCCATTCCATTCAGCGGCCATCACTCAAGAATCAGCAGTGGCAGTTGGATCCAGAGACCACCACGAGGCTCTGCTAATGGGCCCGAGCCCAAAGACGTGTCAAGAAGCCTCAGGAAGCTCATTGGATGTTCTTTGTCGAGCTTCTCCCTATGAAGTCACCACGAGAGAAGCTCAGTAGCACAGTGTAAGGCGAACCAATATATGCGTGTCATCAGGAGAACAGCGAGGCAGAGCAGAGAAAGCCACCCGGAGCTCCCCGTGTTTGGGGGCCGTGTTTATCTTCCTTCTAAACACCACACACCCTTTCATGTGTCTGCTTCAGCAAAACATCCCCTCACCTCTGCGCCCCAGCAAAACATCCTTTGACATAACCGACTCTCCAGAGAAACCAGAAGTTTCCACCTCGGCCCTCCCTCCACCTTTTGGTAATGCAAAGAATCAGATCTTTACATGAGAAAAACCCAAGGCTAATTGAATGCTAACAAATCCTCCTTAACACATCCAAAGTTGCGCACTTATTAGGAGTCAGTTGCCCCCTCTTGTTTATTCCAATCGACTTATTATTATAATTACGAGCTAAAATTAAACAGTACATAAATTGTTGAACTATGACTAGAAAAGTGGAGTCGTTGGTTCCGCTAAGATAAAGTCAGACGCTTCAGGAAAGTGTGATAACGGCGAGGCTCCGGCACAGTCGCTCTGGAAACAGGAGTGGGTGGAATAATTGCCAGAGATTGGAGAAGAACTAGGACTCAGCATCCACGTCGCTTCACATATTTAAATTTTCGTCCCACATTAAAGGAACTGAACCAGAAAGCAGAGCAGAACATGGCAGATGGATACGCTTTATGCAGATATTATAGAATTCTGAGGTCTCCAGTGCTGTCAAAATAAAATGTCCAAGG
This sequence comes from Apodemus agrarius, assembly GCA_964023405.1. NCBI lineage: Eukaryota > Metazoa > Chordata > Mammalia > Rodentia > Muridae > Apodemus > Apodemus agrarius. The sequence goes on from OZ030026.1 coordinate 36,946,418, forward strand.
CAACAGGTGGTTTTTAATTATTTTTTTCAAAATAAATCCCCCACTTTACTAGCTATTGAAATTAAGCAGTTTCTGGGCCTAAATGTTTTAAATAAAACTGCTTGTTCTATGTATAGGTTAAAAGTATTTGTAACTTAATGTCTATTTTTTGCTCAATCTTCATGGACATGTTTAAAGCCAATAAATGTGGATTAATTTTTTTTTTTAAGTCTGTGCTGGATAGTTTTATGCCGATTTGAGCCAGCTAGAGCCATTTTGAAAGAGGGATCTTGTGGTGACAAACACCCTTAATCCCAGCCCTTTGGAGTCAGAGGGGGTGGCTCTCTGAAATCAAGGTCAGCCTGCTCTGCAGAACGGAGTTCCAGGATAGCCAGGGCTACACAGAGAAACCCTGTCCCAAGAAAACAACCAACAAAGAAAAAGGAAAATTGCATCCGTCAGATTGGCCTGTGGGCAAGCCTGTGTGCCTTTTCTCAATTGATAATGCAGAAGGCCCATTCAACTGTGGGTGGTGGTGCTACCCCTGGGCACCCAGGGTCATGGCTTGTGTAAGAAAGCAGGCTGAGCAAGCCCTTAGGATCAAGCCGGTAAGCTGCACTCCTCCAAAGGCCTCTGCATCAGTTTCTACCTTCAGGTTCTTATTCAGTTTGTGCTCCTGCTCCGACTTCGCCCTGTGACGGGCGTGTGTGTGTGTGTGTGTGTGTGTGTGTGTGTGTGATTGGATCCCATGGAGCTGGAGTTGTAGGTGGTTTGCTTTGCCTGATATTGACTCTGACTATCTAGTTAGGCCTTCTGGAAGAGCAGCAAGTGCCCCTAACAGCTGAGCCGACTCTCCAGCCCCAGGTCTCAGTGAAGTTAATGCACCCACAGATACAATTTGAGCCAGCTAGAACCATTTTGAAAGAGGAATTCAGATGAGTCTGTTTCAAACTCACATCCATTGCTTTGAGGTCAGATCTGTAGGCGAATCAGCAACTTTGCAATCCTGAACTTGTGCAGTTCAAGCTCAAGGAACAACTCCCTGCTTATTTCAGTCATCTTTCATTTACCCAGTGTCCTTTAGTTTTAATGTCATTCTTTTCAATGAGTCCAGGATATTTTATGAGTAACGTGTCACTTTATTTGATCAATCCTCTTTGATTCATTTGTTTCATTTCCCTAACATGAAGTGTGTGATTGTGAACATTCATACATTCACATTTAAGTAGCATTCTGTCTTTTCAGAAAACACGTGTGGCCTTGATCTTGGGGATCACACACCACATGCTGTCCTCCTCCTCCTCCTCCTCTGTGAACTGAGTTCTTTCCCTGCTTCCCTATAGGTGAAATAGGGTCCACTTGTGAGTCTTGAGAATGGAAATCATATTCTTATGACTTTCCAATTTGATTAGAAAAGATAATAACTCATTGTAGTTTCATCTTGCCGAATTGTTTAGTTTTGCTTTGTTTTGATTTGGTTTTTTCTTTTGTTTCTTTACTTTTTTTTAAAGATTTATTTATTTATTTACAGTGTACATGTAAAGTACACTGTAGGTGTCTTCAGACACACCAGAAGAGGGCATCAGATCTCACCACGGATGGTTGTGAGCCACCATGTGGTTGCTGGGATTTGAACTCAGGACCTTCGGGAGAGCAGTCGGCACTCTTAACAGCTGAGCCATCTCTCCAGCCCTGGTTTTTTCTTTCTTGAGGCAGGATCTTATGTAGCCCAGACCCATCCTGAGCTCTTGAGCCTCTTCCCTCTGCCTCCCCAGCACTGGAATTATAGGTATGTGCTATACTATGCTTGAATTTTGAATGTTTTTATTGACCAAGTTTTCATTTGGTCAATAATTTTCATGGGATTAGTATATTTATCCCTTTTTCTTATTAATAGTGTGTTTTTATATGTCATAGTTAATAATGTATCATATCTTTGCAGAACATAAATCTGTATAGCAGATTAATTAACCACTATTTTTTCATTATTGGAATAGGCTTATTATTTAAGGAGGGGGTGAGAGAGAGAGAGAGAGAGAGAGAGAGAGAGAGAGAGAGAGAGAGAGAGCACTTTTTAATTCATGTCTTTGAATCATTTAACAGGATCATATCAATAGCATACTTAATATGTTAATAACTAGAGAAGCTAGAAAGGAAGATCATGAGTGAGATCATTGGCCATCGATCCAGAAGATGGTTCTAGATATGACTCCATTGCTTTTCCCACCGTGGTACTGAATATTTTCTTTGAGCCTAATTTCCTCATGTATACAGTTACATAGACTTCAGCCCACCCCCTAAGGGCTATGCGAGATCATCTTTTAGAAGACTGGCAGAGCTTGGGGGTGTGCCTTAATCGGTAGACTGCTAGGCTGGAATTTCTTAGGGCCAGGGTTCAATCCCCAGCACTGCAGAAAACCAGGTGGTATTCACCTGTAATCCCAGCACTTAGGAAGTAAAGGCAGGAGGATCAGAACTTCAAGGCCATCCTTGACTACACACCGAGGCCAGCCTGGGCTAAAAAAAGATTGCAAACAGCAACTGTTATATAATATAAATGATACTGCTAATAAATGTAAGTATAGCTAGGTGAATGTATATTTTACTAAAATTATCTTTTCATTTATAAAATATTTATAAAACATATTGTATAAATATATTTATAAAAATAAATATGAAATATATAAAGTATATTTTATAAATACATCTATAAAATACTATATAATATATAATTTATAAAATATTTATAAAATAGCCTTAGCGAACATCTTTCTTGTTCTGTGGCTTTGGGTTTATGTCTATTTTCATGACTGTTTGTGAAACAAACGGTTTATTGCCTTTTAAAAATAAAAGTCCAAGCTGTTGTTCTTTGCTGCCATTCAGAGGGTGTTTATGGCTTATTAGCTCTTGGGGCCTTAGGCTCTGTCTGCATTGACAGTCCTTCTGAGCTTGTTAGCCGCTGTTCTGGTAAAAGTCATCTTGATCTGTGAGGAAGGCAGGGCATTAACAGAGTATTGAGTTGGAAATCTGTATTTTGGGCCTTTCATTAAAATGCACCCCTTCACAAAGGAGGCAGTGTGGATTTGCATCGCAAAGGGTAGCTTATTTCCTTCTGGAACTCTGGAAGCCGAGTAATTTAATTATGTCTCTGCAATAGCCTTTTATCTTCTGCTGAGGAACTTTCTCCCCCTCTGACAGTTCATTTTGGAAGCCACTCTTCTGATCCCCAGAATTAATTAACATGCAAATACTTGTCGGGAGACACTGGAACACTGCTTTTTCAATTAGCTTTTAAATGTCACTCTTAATGGTGGTAGATTGTCTCTTTTAAGGGAAAATTAAACTGCTTTTTCCGTCGTGAATACAATTATTGATGTTTCTGGTGACTGGCACCAGTGGGCTCTTTCAGTTTGTGCTATCAGAGACTGTTGAGTCAGGCTTGCATGGGATTGGATGCTGGAATGCTGGGTTCCCTGCCTCCTCCTGGGGTCTGGGGTTCCAGTCTCGCCTGGCCTTGAACGGGCCTCTTTGAATCAGACCTTAGTGAATAGGTTGCAGTTGGACTTTGAAACATGGACACAGACACACATGGGTGCTCGAACACACATGGACGTAGATTGCCCTGATTTACCGTGGACGTGCATTGAGGAAAAAAAAAAAAAAAATGAAACTGACCCTAGCATTGCATTATGCTTTCAAATCAGACCCCCCATGGCAAAGTAGCATTTAGCCTTCCCCAATTGCTGTTCGTCTATCATTTTTGTCAAGCTTTGGCCAGTAAATGATTACATAAAATGACCTTTGCATACAGCTCAGTCATCATCAAGTATTTTATTGAGCCTCTAGATTTTATTTATTTATTTATTTATTTGGCAGAATCTAGCTCTTTAGGCTCAATAATCACAGGGTTTTTAGTTAGGGACAGCCCCTTTAAGGAATTTAAAGTGACAGAAGCATCATGGGATGCCAGTGAGGTAAGGATTATGCAAGGGAGTAGGTGCGCGGTGCGCTAAGTTCAGTACACGCTGGACTTGGGGTCTCTCTTCAGAAAGGTTTCTGCGAGTTGCTACGCTAAGCTTCGTTTTGCCAGGTCAATGGCAGGACGTAATTGGCATCTGCAGGGCAGTGGCGTCTTAGGGTTTCTACTACTGCGATCGAACACCACGACCAAAAATGGTTTTACACTTCCGCGTCCATCACTGGAGGAAGTCAGGATAGGAACTCAAGCCGGGGCGGGAACCTGGAGCCAGGAGCTGATGTAGAGGCCCTGGAGGGCAGCCGCTTCCTGGCTTGCTTCCCATGGCTTGCTCATGGGACCCACGAGCCCAGGACCCACCATGGGCTGGGCCCTTCCCTATTGATCACTAATGGTGAAAATGCCTTTCACCTGCATCTCAAGGATGCATTTTCCTCTCTGATGACTAAAAACCAGCCATTAGAGTTGTTAAATAACAAAAGATATGCATTGCCCATAGACTAGCAAACAGGACTTTGGAGACAGAAGTGTTGAATGAGATTTCTATCATTGAGCAGGCTTCTCTGATGGTTACGGTCCGCCCCCCCCCCGCCCCCGTGATGGCGCGTAGTGCCTTCTGAGAGTGGAGGTTGGGTTCGGGGTTTGGGGTTTAGGCTCAAGGTTGCTAGGGATCAGGGAAGCGCCAGCAATGCTCCCTTCAGCACCCCGAGTGTTCTTTGGTTCACCCCTCATCCCTTCTGTTCCTGACACTCCTTGTCTCAAACCTTCCCGTCAGTTCTCTACAGTAGGGTATTGTGGGATGTTAGACGGAGTGTTTGTATTATTATAAAACACTCATTTTAGATTCTAAACATATCCTCATGGTAATAATCCAAGTTATAAAAAAAAAATGGTAGGAAATTAGGAGCAATTGTCCATTTCTATCACAGTTCTGATCTGCTTTGTAAGCAAATGAATCTTTTTAGATATGGATAATCAAACGCACAGTTGTTCAGCGGGAGCAGATTTAATATTTGCCTTTTCTGTAACCCGCCTTCATTAGACTCTGTAGGAGAGCTTTCTTGGTTCCTCCTTCGTGTTACTTTTTAACCACTATTATAGTCTATCTTTGCACCAAATGCTGGTAATGACAGACTGTGCCTCAGAGAACATTCTTGGGACCCTCTGCAAATGTGTAAAGGGATCATTTGCTGAGGACTTGGGGTAAAATCTGTAGTCTTGCGTATACGTGTATTTCCTCTAGGAAACCCAGTTTCAGCCGCTTTCAGCCTGTGCGCAGTGCCTGTGAGTAGCCGTGGATTCCTCTTAAAATAGAACCCCAGACTCGAGGCCTGAAGAGACAAAGAGGAGAGGAGTTGCTAAAATTATTGGTTGGCCAAGATATATGAAAACCTAACTTGACACAAAAATTCGCACATGGTGGCATTATTCATAGCCACCAAAATGTGGGGACAACCTCGGGTTCATCAGGTTGTCTAGAATGGACAACCCTGAGAAACAGAGTGTAGGTTTGAGGCTGCTTAGAGCAGAAGGAGCAAGGGTAGGGACTTGGGAATTGGCTGCCCACTGGCACACTTGGCACAGCGTTTCCTTTGGGGTGATGGAAATGTCCTAATAATAGACCGCGGTGATAGTTACCCAACTCTGAATATATAAAAACCCACTGAATGGCATATTCTAAATGGGTGAATTTTACGATGTGTGAACATCAAGCCATTGAAGCAATTAAAGGAAGTGGCATTTCCACGCATGGGATGGCACAAAAGAATGAGGATTCACGCTTCGCCATGGGCTTGTGGGCCAGGCAGAAGGGAGGTCATAACCAGCATGGCCAGCAGCGGATCGGGACATCCATTCATTTGGGCTAATGACAGCCAGCTGCAGGGGAGCATTGTGTAGACTCAAGGCTGTCAATGCCATGTTCTTCAGGGTCAGGAAAGAGGGCAGCACCCCGAGTTAATGCTCCGTATGTGGTCAGTCCTTCCCAGACACAGGAGGCACTGTGCTCCCGGAAGGCAGGAATCGGTTCCTCTGCTGACCTAGGAAGAAATGCCCGCTGCACTCCAGCCTTTGGAAAAGTCGGGTCAGAGAGGGGAGGCTGAGCTCAGCTGCTGAGTCAAGGAAAGGACGAGGAGACCTAAGGTCACAGGCAGAGCTGGGCTCCTCGCGGTGAACCAGTGCAGTCAGTTTCAGATTTAGCAATTCAGCTTCTTCCTACACAGTGGAAGTGACTGTTCTTTTGGAAGCATTTGCTCCTGACTGGTGGTGGTAAGAATGTTTAGAAGGAAGTTAGCATTTTAAGTGGCCCTGTGTTGGATTGATGAATAGCATCTAGCTCAAGGAAATAGGATTAATTTAGCACTGCACACCTACCGTTAGAGAAGCAGCAGCCCTCTTCTCTAAGGCCACATGTCCCTGGGTCTGGTCTTTAAACACTGTCTTCTTCAGGTCCCTGACCTGTGCATAGATTGGATTCAACCACAACATCCCCCAAACCCTATCTTCAATTGTGCTCAAGTCTGAGGTTTTGAACTCAGAAAGAACTGGGGTCTCCACGGCACATACGAAAGCTAAATATTTGTAGATAGCTACTGTGGGTCTACCCAGGGTTCACTGCAGAAGCCCGGGACAGTACATGTGTGGGTCAGTGTTGACTTAATAGCCACGTGGCTTGGGAACCGGCAGAGAGAAATCTTCTTTCTTTGTCATTCTTGATTCTTTTTCTGTTACTGGTTTCTGGTTTTTTTGTTTGTTTTTTGTTAACTTCACTGAAGACTATTTGTTTGAGAGTTGAGGTCATAACTCAGTGGTAGAGCCCTTGCTGTGCCCACATAGGTCCAATCACTTCCCAAGAGCACACAAACGAAACCCCTGGATAATAAAAATTAGACTCTGTGCTTGATTAGGGGGTACACAGGAAGCCCAGCCACTATAAAAACTGCCCAATACTTTTTTGTTGTTGTTGTTGTTGTTGTTGCCGATTTCTTTCTTTGTTTCTGGTCTTATTTTAAGTTGCTAAAGAAATGTTACCGATGAGGAATTTTAGGGGGGGTGAGTCAGTGTGAGGAGGAGAGAGCCTTGCTGGGCTGGGCACGTGGCTCGAGTGGGGACTGGTGGATAGTTTTGCTTTGGTGGCTAATTTTAGTCTAAGCCTCATGGCTGGCTAGGGAGTCCCTCAGCTTGCTTATGCTCGTGACACTCAGTGTCTTTCCCTTGAATCTGTGACAGCTCAGGCTTCCCTGACGGCTGAAGCACTTCCCTTTCTGATGTGACTTCCTCATACATAATAAATGAAGAATAGCATTTTTGGGGGCAGGTAAACTATACAAGATAATGCAAGTTATTTTTTTCTGATTATTAGTCAAACTTGAATCATTACACTCAACTATGCAGGGAAACCATTGTTTCCTAAATGTATTTTTAAAGACAGGTAGCCAGGGCCTGCAGTAGAATTCCTTTTGGCTCCTGTGTTGGTTTATTGGAAATAGCCGTGAACTCACTGGACGCGTAAAGGCAGGAGCAAGGTGTCTCCGCCATCTTCTGAGTTGGGGATAAACTTTCATCCTCTGCCAGGCTCCTCAGAGGCTGGCTGTGAGCAGCCGAGACTTAACTTCAAAGCACAGCATGTCCCTTCTCCGCTGGCACCGAAGCATCTTAATTATGCTTGAACAGCTATTATTAGTATAGACGGGCGAGTAAGAGTTCTCCTTTGTTGGTTTATATTGCTGTTTTGTGTGATACTGTATAGACTTAAGCACACCCAATTATCACAATTACCACACGCCAATGTGCGGCCATTGATGGAAACTTAGAGTTCTTTCAGTGTCTGATAGATTGTTTTAGTTAGTCCACAGAAACAAAAGGTTTTCCTGCCACGCTCTCCTCGTAAGCCACAGTCTGGGACACAACAGCGCTCTTACTGTGATTCTGACCAACTCAGAGAACTGTTTATTGACTAAATCCTTGGGTGACTGTAAGCCTGGTATTGGTTAGTGCCTGTGAAACAAGAAAGTTGGGTCTAATCAACTTTATTAACAGCGATTTCAGAAATGTATACCTCAGAGAAATAGGGGTATTTTCAATGTCCCTATACTTAAAAAGGAGGAAAATAAAGAAGGGAAAGTCCATACAGCAAAATAGTTTAGATAGGGGTGGCGGGGTGTGTTTGTGTGTGTGGGGGGCGTGTCAGAGGGCGCTGTTTTAAGAGCAAGAACCTTTTGTTTGGCTTGGATCCCAAGAGAGCATGCACAGAAGACTAAAGGGGGAACAAACGACGAGGCACAAGCTGAGAAGAGTGACGTGAACCAGCAGAGAGCCAGCCGCAGACCTTAAGGTCAGACCCAACTGTGTCTGGAGAGAATTCGGGACCCACCAGAATAGCTCCATTATAATGGAGTCTGGAGTGAGGACAGGTAGAAACCGACCAAGCCCGTGGTGGCTCGAGGCAGATACAGGAATGTTAACACGTGACAGCGACTGAGAGTAAACCGAGTGCGCACGCTAGGTCATGATAGTTACCACAGTCCGCTGGCTTTCTATTCAGGGCTGGACACGATGAAAGAGGATTTGAGTATTCTTTTTCAGCACCCATGGTAGCTGTGCATGATAGATATTATTGTTACCAACCCCATTTTACATAGAGAATACCAGGCCACGGGATTTCATAACAAGCCAGAAGTTTGTAAATAAAAAAGCCAAGACTCAGACTTGGGTCTGACCTGTTTTAGTATCCGGACAATTTCTTACATGTATGAAATGTATACAGTGTGTGCATGTGTATGCATCTGTATACAATGTATTGGGATCATGTTCGTTCCTTATTACCCCTTAGTCCCCTCCCACTCTTGATGACCTCAGCGTCCCTGTTAGTCCCCTCCTGCTTCCATGTTTCCTTTTCTTTTCCGGGCTCACTGGATTTAATTAGGGCCGCTTGTGTTGGCATTGGATAGGAGTTATTCGTTGGAGCCCGGACAGCTAACCAGGGCTACACCACTGAAGGGAACGAACGCCTGCCCCTTTTGAGGAAGCATCCCCACTCAGGCCTGCTAGCTCCGAGCTTCTAAACCAGATCGCATGTTTCGGTTTAAATGATATTGTCAGGCACATGAACAAAGATAAACCCAATAGATGGCATTGAAGAGCCACAGTGCGTAGTCATGGCTGAAACAAGGAAATGGAATATCAAGATCGTAGGAAACGCAGCTGCCGGCTGGCTCACTTGCACGGGGTTTACCTGTGCTGGGCAGGGCCCTGAGCTTGCTCTGCAGCACTGGAAACAGACTGTCTGGTTCTCTCTCTCTTTTTTTTTTTTTTTGGATTTGTTTTTTTCGAGACAGGGTTTCTCTGTATAGCCCTGGCTGTCCTGGAACTCACTCTGTAGACCAGGCTGGCCTCGAACTCAGAAATCCGCCTTCCTCTGCCTCCCAGAGTGCTGGGGTTACAGGCGTGCGCCACCACCGCCCCGGCTGACTATCTGGTTCTTACAGGTTCACTTTAGACTGTTTAGAGCCAAGAATTTTGGAACTGATTCTTGGCAAAGCAGACATTGTGTCGGGAAGCTGCTCTGTAAAGTCGTAAGGGAAGGAAGAGCTCTGTAGGAGACGGCCTATGGGCCCACAGAGCCTGCCGGCTTGGACTCTCCCAACCTGTGACCCTGTCCTCCTCCGTCCCTTCCTAGCTATTTAAATGGCGACCCTATTGTCGGAGGATTTCATAGGGGATTATGAACAAGGGAATTAGTCTGGGCTCAGTAGGGTAGATTCATGTTCGATTTAGCTTCTTTCACAGAGTATTGATTTTAAACAGGTTTTACTGCAACAATAGTGCGGTGATGTCATTCCTCTGGCCCATCCAAATAGCAAGTCTTATCTAAAAAGGAAATGCATTTTTGGCCGGGTTGTTTGGCATTTCCTGGTGTTTAGTGGCCCTCCCGTGCCCGTGAATCTTCTGTGTCAGCATTCTTCATGCTTGTATTCCGAGGAAGGAGGAAGAACAAGTCGGTGTTCACCTCATGAGAGCAGCCCCGTGTGGGCAATGCTGACCTCCGTATAACATCCGTTCATGAACTCTGCTAGGGATAGTCTGTCCCTTACCGGAGTAAGCCCAGTGGCCTGTGACTTAGGGACTCCCACTCTTCCATTTTCAAGATGCAGAGTGATGTGTTTGCCTTCTGCCTGGCTCCTCAGAGTCTTCCATCTTTCTGTGCGGCTGTCGGTTCTTCCAGCGTCTTAGACGACAACCCACTTTACCTTGGCGACTTTAGTGCATATAAGCTGGTTATATGGCTTATCCTTATTTTTGGGGGGGGGGGGCTTTAAGCCCTGTTTATGTTTTATCTTTTGAAGTATGAGGAATTAGACATGGCACGTCCAATAGCTTAAAGTGGAGGTAGGAATTTGAAGTTATAAACGGAGATATGGCACATCGGCAAAACCTTTCAGTTTTAGAGAAGAGATTATAGGGTATCTTTTAGTGTTATGACGGTGGCGTGCATACTCTGGAGAGGGTGATATAGAAGACCTCTGCCTTTTAAGCCTTTACAGTTATGAACAATTCTGTTTCACACATACACCCTTGGGTACTGTCCAAATCAACTTCAGGGTGGGCTAGATGGTAGGGTGGGTAAAAAGCCGCCCAAGGCGTGCTGGCATACGTCTGTAACCCCAACACCCCTGAGGTGGGATGGGAGGTGAGGCAGGAGAATGGATCGGAAGTGAATTTCAGCAGCCCTCATGATCTGCGCATGCGTGCTGTGGCATGCACATACAAAGACATGCATGCTCCTGCACACACACACACACACACACACACACACACACACACACTGAATAAATAATCGAAAAACCTCGCAAGGGGAAAACCATTGCATCATGGCACCATTGTTACCCAAGAAGGCTGTGTGTCAGTCCAAGTTCCCAAACCTCATTGCTGATTTGAGGACTCACAGGGCACAGGCGGTGGCTTGGAAACAGGTCTGTGTTAGCAGCCCTCCGGTTTACTACGGATGCTGCGAGACTGTCCGTGGCTTGGGTGGAAGATGGTTGGCCGTCACCACGCCCTTTATTCTGTGTGGCTCTCGGGTTTGGCCAAGAACCCATTCGCATACACAGCTGTGCTGGGGCCTAGACTTGGCATAAGTTTGTATTAAAATGGAGTTTAACCTCCCATAGATAGGCTGGAAGCGGTGTTGTAGCGTATGTTTAGTTTCTCAAAACAGGTAGAGCCTTCCTGAAAACAGCCCGTTTTCTCATAGCGATGCCGACGTTACCTGGAGTGACGCGATTCGCAGCATTATATTCCAAACCATAGACGCCTGCCGGGGAGTCAGAGCCGGTGGTCAGGGCCAGACTGGGATGAACAGCACGGTTGTGTCTGTGTCTGCAGCTGAAAACCACAGGGGGCCGATTGTAGTGCTCAGGGGACAGGGAGGGCTGGGAGGGTGAAGTGAGCTGATTGCCGCTGAGTGTGAGGAGGACTGCTGAATGTGAGGAGGACCGCTGAGTGTGAGGAGGACCGCTGAGTGTGAGGAGGACCGCCGAGTGTGAGGAGGACCTTGCTGCAGTGAGTGTGAGCAGGACCGCTGAGTGTGAGCAGGACCGTGCTGCAGTGAGTGTGAGGAGGACTGTGCTGCAGTGAGTGTGAGGAGGACCGCTGAGCGTGAGCAGGACCGCCGAGTGTGAGAGTGTGAGCAGGACTGCCGAGTGTGAGCAGGACCGTGCTGCAGTGAGTGTGAGCAGGACCGTGCTGCAGTGAGTGTGAGGGGGACCGTGCTGCAGTGAGTGTGAGGAGGACCATGCTGCAGTGAGTGTGAGGGGGACCGTGCTGCAGTGGCTATCACAGGGCGCTCTCCGACTCCGAGGACACCCCGCGACCATGGCAGGCAGTCTTCTGTCCTCAGGCTCCTCCTTGTCCCTCTTCCTGAGCTGTGGTCCTGACGTATCGTATCACAAATGCGTGTTCAGGTGCCCGGCCTTCTCTCTGGACCGTAAGCCTGAGAAGGCAGTCACTCCCGGACTGACTCCGTTGCACGGTCCTGATCTGGGCCGCCGGTGCAGGAGTGCAGAACCACAAAGTTCTGGGGACACCTGCATCATGGTGGCCCTTCCTCCCCACATCTTAGCTTTGCGGTCTGGGCAGTGGAGCCTGTGTGTGACAAATGCTCGTCCATGGGATGATAAACGACAACCCTTTTTCCTTTTCTTTTTTGTTTCTTTGTTGTTGTTTTTGAGACAGGGTCTCATTATGAAACCCTGGCTATCCTGGCACTCACTATGTAGAGTAGACTGGCATTGAACTCACAGAGATCCTCCTCCTGTCTCTCTGCCTGTGCCTCTTAAGTGCTAGGATGAAAGGTGTGTATACCCGACTACAAACTCCCCTCTGAGGCCCTACACTCTGTACTTATAAACTTTGTGAAAGAGGGAGCTGGCCAACACAGACATTAGCATCTGGCTATGTGCTAGTTTAAATTAAGCATGCCCCGCCCCCCCCCGTAGGCTCATATATTTTAATGCTTGATCATCAGATTGTGGCACTAATTGAGAGCAATTAGGACATGTGACCTTGTTTGAATGAATGTGTCCCTGTTGGAGAAAGTGTGTCACTAGGGGGTGGGCTTTGAGGTTTCAAACCCCCAAGTCAGCCCCTTATCTTCTTGCTCTTCCCGCGGGGCCGTGGTCTCAGATGAAGAACCCTCGGCTCCTTCTCCAGCATCATGTCTGCCTGGATGCTGCCATGCTTCCCGTTAGGATAACCATAAACTAAACCCGCGGAACTGTAAGCCAGCCCCAGTCAGATGCTTTCCTAAGTGTTGCTGTGGTCATGGTGTGCCTTCACAGCAGCGGAACACTGATTAAGACAGGGTGTGTGTGTGTGTGTGTGTGTGTGCGCGCGCGGATGAGACCAATCTCATTGTATGTTCTGTAGGATTAGTTGTAGCCCAGCATTCACTTAGAAAAGTTCAATCTCACCTGTTTGTTCCTGTTTTCACCCATCACTGCTGCAGAACAGGGGCTTGGGCTTCTCACCTGCCTAGCTCAGGGGCATCTGCCTGTTTTGATGACTCTGAGAAGCCTTGTACATTCAACTATGCAGGAAAAAAAACAAGAAACAAGAAACAAAAAAAACCAAAATACAGCCCCTACCATGCTTTCTAAAGTAGACTCTTAAAGCTCATGTCTGACAAGGTCAGGTAAAATGTTCTCTCCCTGCGTCGGGGGTATTTTAATTACCCCCTCTTCATGAATAATGGTCAAGGATTATTTTTGCCAACAGATTCTGAAAAATCCCCTGCTCCTACCCATCCAGCCTGTCCTTCTGCTATGGAAGGTTCCATTTTTACCTCCACACATTATGTAACAAGACCTTGTGCTGAAGGTGCTGAATTGAAGGATTAACCTTCTCAATCAGAGGATAGAGGTGGTTTTACAGCCAAAATAAATAAATAGATGGATAGAGAGAGATGCATATAATAAATAAATAAATAAATAAACAAATAAATAAATAAATAAAAGAACAAAGTGCACTGAATAGAACATATTTCCTCTACTTTGGAAAAATTCCAAAATTTTTTTATAATAGCTCTGTCATTTGAAAAATGAGCACACTCCAAACCTGTCTGGATTCATTGGCTTAAGAGAGCCAGACTGAAAGTACACCGTGCACCAGATGATGGCAGAACAGATCCTTCTTTAGGACATTTATGACGGGCCAGGCTTTTCATTTCTTCCCTTCCCTTCTGTCTGTGTGCGTCTCATTGCTGGCAGTGATTTCTGAAGCATCAGGCTTTTTCCAACTTTGCGTAAAGCTAATCAAAGGCAGTCTCTTAGTGGCCTTGAGCTGTTTTCCACGTTGGTTCGGATGCTCGTCCTGGCTACTCTTTGGCTTCTACACAGAGATGGAGTTCACTGAAAAGCCGTGCGTGTGTTGTCAAGAATTCCTTTTGATTGATAACTAGTTTATTTTATAAAAGCCATCAAAGAAATCAGAGAATCAATAAATACAGGGATTTGGTTTGGTGTGAGTAGGCATCATTAGTGTGTGTGTGAGAGTGTGTGTGTCAGTGTGTGTCACTCTGTGTATATGCATGAGTGAGTGTGAGTGTGCTGTCAGTGTGTGAATGTGTGAGTATGTGTGTGTGTGTTGTCAATATGAGTGAGTGTGTGCATGTGTGTGTGTCTGTGTGTGCATGTGTGTGATCTTGTCAGTGTGGTGTGAGTATGTGTGTGTGTGTGTGTGTGTGTGTGTTGTCAATATGAGTGAGTGTGTGCATGTGTGTGTGTCTGTGTGTGCATGTGTGTGATCTGGCACTATGGATCTGTATGCCATGGTGCACGTGTGGAGGTCAGAGCAGAGGACAGCTTTATGGGTGGGTTCTGGGGACAGAATCCAGGCTGTCAGGTTGGGATCATTAAGCTGCAGCTGTCTTTGTTCACTGAGGCATTCCCCCCCACCCCCTCCTTCTTTCCTTTAGGTTCAGATGTAGGAGGCAGATGTTTGTTGAGGAGTGCGTTGCCCTTTCTGTTGTCAGATGCTGACATTTTAATCTTGTTTGAACTTTGCAGAAATCTCATTTCAGGAATGACCAAGTCCAGAGCAGTAATTGGCTGGGGCTCAGCATCAAATGTGGGTCTGTCAGTGGCCAGTGGGGGCTTCGGCCTCGTTGTGAATGCCGACTCTACCTCCCGGGAGCTGGCTGCTCAGTGGGGGCGGTTGGTTGGCATACAATGGTGGAGATTCAGAAATCCTTAAACTCATCTTATATTCTAGTAAACATACACATATTATGAATCTTCAAAATTGGTTTTCCCTACCAGTATATTCAGCAGCATTTCTGACATTTTTCTTCATGGAAAAATGAAGGAGTAGTACAGGAATTTTACAGGTCTTGTTACCCTGAATATTGAATAGCTGAAAAATTGAACAGTGAACTGCTCTTTGCTTTTTTGGTAATTGAACACACTGCAGCTGACATCAGAAGGCTTCTCTTGTAATGTTTTTCCTCTGGACGTGTCAAGAGTGTTCTTTGCTTGTCAAAAGTGAAAACCATTGATTGGACTGTCTCTGGTTTTATTTTGAAATTCACTGTATAGATTTTCTCCTTTAGGGGGAAATTAGGGGTTGAGTTATTATCTATAGGACAGGGAGTGGATGGTGAAGAGGAAGTTGGATATCTCTGCCTATTGTTTTGTAGTTTCAGTCTTGAGCTTTTGGAAAAGTTTCATGTCATTGAATAAAAAGGTAAAAAGTTAATCAGATCTCTCAGAAAACTGTAAGACTTGGATATAACTGTGTGTCGCAAAGAATTTGAAATATTTTGACTATGCATCCCTTGTGGAAATCAGCTTAAGGCACACTGAAAATGATCACAAGGAATACTTAAATTATAATCAGAATTCTTATTACTAATTTACTGTTAATTAGAAATCAGAAATTAAGTTAATACGTCTAGGCACTAAATTCTAAGTAGGAAAAAAGGCTTAGGTATGAACTCAGTAGAGCAACAGTCCAGTTATCTTTCATTTAAATAGGAGATATCAGCATAAACGCATGATTTATATTGTTACACATGACTACCAAAATAAAGCAGGAAACTCAGAGGGCGTGGTGCCCAGTCCCCATGGCACCCAGAGTGGGGCCTCTGAATGGCACTTCTCTCTAGGAGGCTTTAGGGCTCCTTGAAGAAAAGGCTCCTTCTAGGTCTGGATTGGGGAGCACGTGGATTCTCCTTGGGGTACCTCAAAACTGAAAATCAGCAAAGAGAAAGATGGCATGGTGCCAGAGGGTCCCAGAAGCCAGCCTGGGGACAAAAAAGTGGGAGAGTGAACATTAACAGAATTGAAATACATAAAAAATACTCGAGTTTATGATAATGCTTGGGAAACAAGACATGGCAAAACCATGTTTATCTGTTGCGTTTAAGGGTGTGAGGTGGCCCGTTATAGCTCTGCTTGCGGATTAAGGAGAAACGAGGGCATCTGACCTCCATCCCCACCTTCCTTGGATCCTGTACTTTAGGCCAAGTCCCCTGGACAGGCTCAAGGCTAACAAGTGAGAAGAGGTGCTAGGGGAGAAGGACATGGTTGGCGGGCGACAACCCTGAACAGCACTGAAGGCATCGAGTGGCAGTGGGGCTTTACAGTGGAAGATGGCATGGTGCTGGGACCTACAGGCCCATTGACAGTGCTGGAAGCCACAGGCCCATTGACAGTGCTGGGAGCCACAGGCCCATTGACAGTGCTGGGAGCCACAGGCCCATTGACAGTGCTGGGAGTCACAGGCCCATTGACAGTGCTGGGAGCCACAGGCCCATTGACAGTGCTGGAAGCCACAGGCCCATTGACAGTGCTGGGAGCCACAGGTCCATTGTCAGTGCTGGGACCCACAGGTGCAGTGACAGCACTTGTTCCCACAGATCCACTGACAGCATGTGAACCCACAGATCTGTTGAGAGCACTT
Organism: Apodemus agrarius; assembly: GCA_964023405.1. NCBI lineage: Eukaryota > Metazoa > Chordata > Mammalia > Rodentia > Muridae > Apodemus > Apodemus agrarius. The sequence goes on from OZ030026.1 coordinate 36,962,829, forward strand.
TAACCACAGGTGCATCGGCAGTACTAGAACCCACATGTCTGCTGAGAGTACTGGAACCCAAAGGTCCATTGACAGTGCTTGAAACCACCGGTCCACTGACAGTTCCTGAATCCATAGTTCCACTGACAATACTTCAACACACAGACCCATTGACAGCACTAGAACCCACAGGTCTATTGACAGTATTTGAGCCCACAGATTCATTGACAGTACTTGGACCCACAGATCAGTTGACAATTCTTGAGCCCAGAGATCTATTGACAGTACTTGATCCCACAGATCCATTTACTATAATTGAACCCACAGAACCATTCACAGTTCCTGAGCCCACAGACCCATTGATAGTATTTGAAAGCACAGGTCCATTGACAGTGCTGGAAGCCACAGGTCCATTGACTGTACTTGAACCCACAGGTCCATTGACAGTGCTGGAAGCGACAGGTCCACTGACAGTGCTGGAAGCCACAGGTCCATTGACAATGCTGGGATCCACAGGCCCATTGACAGCGCTGGAAGCCACAGGCCCATTGACAGTGCTGGAAGCCACAGGCCCATTGACAGTGCTGGAAGCGACAGGTCCATGTCCATGTTGTCAAACATGAGCTAGTCACACACACAGAAACAGCAGCACCTGTGAAATGTTCTCACCCACGCTCCGGTTTCCTGACAAGGCTGAACTAAATGTCACAAGCATCCGTGTCTAATTACAGTGAGCTCTGCTTATCTGCAGCACACATTCCAACGGCCTCTCCTACACCAGACACACACACTGGCTGTGAACCGTATGAAGTTCCAGTCTGGGACACATGCTGACTTTGTTCTGTATATACACGTGACAACGTTAAAATTTTAAATTAAGGAAAGTGATGAGATATTCAGCAACAACTCATAGCGAAGGAGAGCGGTTGACAATAATACATCGCAATATGACTTGTAGTTGTGCCTGCCTTACACAGGGTCCTGCAGTCCCTCCTCTCTTCTCATGTTATCTTTTTCTTTCCTCTTCTGTGTTGCTGGTGATGAAACCCAAGGCCCCGTGCACAGAAGACAAGCACTTACCTGATCTTCGAGTCACCTCTGTCACTAATTTCTTTTTCTTGCTTCACACTCTCAGAAATGGAAGCTTCATTGTTACCATACATCTCACAATGCTCTATACACTTAAAAAAAAGAAATTGAAAACTCAACTCTTTCGCCTGAAGGATGTATGTATGTATGGCTTCACTTTTGCATTTTGAATCTTTAGCTCCCCTCATCTTGCATTTTGGGCCATCACTAAATTATAAAATCAAAGTTACTGGAACACAGGCCATAATAGTCAGTCAGATGGCCAAGATGGCTCCAGACCGATGGGCCAGTAGTGCATTTGTGACCCGTCCCCAGGGGACTGAGCAGAACATGAGGAGACCTTATCATGCTATTCACAGTGTTATGCAATTTAAAACATACATATTGTCTGTGTCTGGATTTTCCAATGTAATATTTTCAAACCTTGGTTAACTGTGGGCAACTGTTCCTGATAAGAGGAACAGTAGTAGTTTATAGGAAATACAGGGGGCAGGGGATCATGTTCAACGCCACGAGATTTAAGTAGTCCATGCCTAAAGATAGAAGTTCTACAAAACCAACTAGGTTCCTCACACCCACAAGTAAATGTAACAGAAGAAGCCAGAGAAGGGACTAAGCCAGGACTAAGGAAATCTATTAATTAGTTGCAGGTTCTAGCCCTGTTTGAAACTTAAGGCATACAGTCTAGCTGTAAGGTATCCTTCTCTTAAAACAATAGGAGAAAACGGAATACAGTCCGTGTGTTCTTAAGGGATCCTTGATAATTTCTTCGAGTACTGATAGTCCTTAGCAGTTCTTATCTACTAGCTGTACTTACAGATGAATTCAAAGGATGTCTGAGATGTTCTTTAAAATAGTCCATCCTGAGGTCCAAGACACATTTGTATATGCATGAAATTGTCAACCAATAAACAGATCAAGGGAAGGAAAACATTGCGTGGACGGTGGTAAAGAGACCCATATCCGGCCATTGAGAGTGTTTGAATGTGGTCCTAGTGTCTGAGGTCATAAAGGTCTTCATGGCTTCCCCGCCTTACTGCCTAGGAATTGTACATGATAAAACCAATTATCTTTTGCTGCCCAAGAGGCAGAGTCCTGGCAGGAGGCCTGGATTTAACTGGGAAGACTCTCTGCTGTTCTTTTCCTTTTTCTCTTTTCACACCCTTGCCATTTCTTCAGAAATCACGGCTGAGCCCCATGTGTGCCTGTCACTCTGGCTTCTCAGAGGGAGAGCACGGAGCTCCAAGGTGCCGTGTCTGCCCTCTGTGGAGCCATGGTGGCCGCAGTACTTGATTCTCTCATCCCGAAACTGCGGTGACGGTGACGCAGTGTGATGCGCCCAGCGGGTGTAGCCAGAGACCTTGCCCTGTCTGCTGGTGGTTGGGAAGGGGTGGGGAGGGGCCCTCCTCACAGCGCTGCCTGTCCCTACGGGTGTCACAGGTCTGCACTGAAGCTAGCCAGATACTGAAGGCCAAACCACACAACCCATCCCACTGGCCCGGGATCTGTGCTCATAGGCCTTTTTTTACACTGGTTTCCGGAAGCATAGAGATTTTATCCATAGAGATTTTATCCACTTACTTGTCTTTTACTTTGTTTGTGGGTAAACTCTGAACAGCCAAGCAAGGGTCAATCGAGTGGGACAGCATCTGCGTCTCCTGTGAGAGGGTGTAGGTGTTTCTCTGACTGTAGAGTTGTGAAGACCTAGCTGGAGGCAAGCCATGATCACAGGGAAACCCGTGGCAACCCTGCCTCACATTCATAAAATAACACAACCCCGCAAACCCCAAATAAGATTCATTTGTACTCGCTCCTCAGTGAGAGGGATTCAGTAACCTTTCTACTCGAATAAGGTCTGAGGGAAAAATAGACGATTTCAGTTGCTTATGTGCTTGTGAAACACTTTTTAGGAGCATTGCGGTGGCAGTGGTGATGGCGGCGGCGGTGGTAAATGATGATGGTGAGAAACCTCTACAAATGTAAAAACCAACATGCAGAATCCCCAGCCTCCCATAGGCTGGGATCTGCTTTGCTTCCTGGCAAAATTATTTCGTCTTTTGTAAAAACCCAGCGCGCCTGAGGGCATATACAGGTCTGTGTCATCTGTCAAGTGTCACAAGCTAGCTAGACGTCAGAAGCAGCAGTCTCCCGTCAGGGGAAGAGGAGTATCTGCTTGCCGGGGCCTTGCTGCAGGCTGTGTAAGATCCCTGCCTTCTGCTCCTCGAGATGTAGTGAGAAGCAGAAAACACCTGACGCTCACAGCAAGATCTGTGACCTACGGATGCCTGACCGGGTCCGTGGAAACCATACGGATGTTTCTAACATTGTTGTGTCGTTCAGAAATCAAGGCCCTAGATATAAAATGGAAGAATAACTATCACTGCTGAGCGTGGAGTCTCACAGCACACCAGACGCCGTTAAGCCCTGTAACGACATAATCGCCAGTAGCCCTCCCAGTAATCCCATTTTATAGCCGAGCTGTCCTGTGACTTGCAAAGGGCTTTACAGTTAGGAAGGCAGAGCAGGGTTCTGGGAGCCCTCTATCTGACACCAGAGCCTCTGTTTTCTATCCCTGTGTAGTTTCAGTGTCAACAGAAAGTAACGGACGCACAGCAATCCACCCAGTGTCGGTTTGGTCTCTCACCACCTCTGTTCTGTGGGGGCTCTCCGTTTCTTCACGTTTATGGCTATCTGGGGTGAATCCATGGACGAAGGAACTGATGGCGTATGTGCGTCACTCCTCAGTGGCGGTGGCAGAACCCCGAGTGCTGGCTGTCTGTCTCACCGTCGAGGGTGAAAGCCACACGGCGTGGCTACCACGCCAGACGGTTAAAGACCATCAGAATGGATATTCCCTGCAGCTATGAGGAAGAAGGACCATCAGACTTGAAATGTAACCAGATGGCAAAGAAAGGCCACGTAATCGTAAACACCAAGATAAAAATCTATCTTCACTCAGTAAGGATGCGTACATTCTATACCAACTCACTAGGAAAGCACAGAGACTATTCAGTTTGAGGTCCGAGCCTTCCTCAGACACAACAGCATGCCAGTCTTTCCTCAAGAGAGTGATGCGTTGACAGCTATAGTCTCTTGTTCTGGTAATTTCTTACCACAATAAGCCTGAGTTAAAAAAAAAAAAAATCAACCAACCACACAACCCAGTTAGCATAAACTATATGTTTAGATTGGGCAGATCTATCACTGTGCTAATTTATTCCCAGCTATGAGGCCCCTTGCTGCTTGCAGCGTCTCCGGACCATGTGGTTCTGCTCCATATTGGCTGCCTCCTCCTCCTCCTCCTCCTCCTCCTCCTCCTCCCTCCTCCATCCTTTCTCCTCCCTCCTCTCTAAGACTTCCCATCTCACCTTTCCCTTCCACTGCCAGTAACAGGCTCTGGCCTTTCTTTGACCAGTCAGAATGGGGAGAAGGCTCGCATGAGATCGCGGCCCCTCTTGAGGAAGCAGAATTAACACCAGAATACGAACAGCACCAGTGCAACCCGCAACATTCCCCCCTTTTGTTCAATAAAAAGGTTCCCTTTTTTCCCCAGATCTAAATTGTGTACAACCATAACAATCTTGTAAGTGCATGGTATGGTATACACTTACTCTCCAGCCTACCGTATGTGTGTCTGGCTTCAGTCCCATGCAGAGACACTGGAAGGAACACAGCACACCACTCTGCCTTTATTTTTAGAAAGGTGAGACCTCTATTTGAAAATATACGTGCCCAGATACCTCTGAAAGTTATTTTCAGTTGGCAAATTATCTGGGTGCCTTTCCCCTTTCCTGTGAGAAGGGGTTTTAAAATGTGTATTTGAAAAGCTTAGCGTTGTTAGGAGTAACGAGGCCACATCTCCCAAGCTTGTACAAGTGGGGTGTGCCCTGCTACTCCTGCAAATAACTGATGGCTCTGTTATCTGACTTTCACTTTCTCTAACAGCAAAAAACAAAAATGAAAACCGAGTCCACTCCAACAGGTAGTGAATACAGTCGCCCCCAGTTATGAATGGTCAAGTCACTCTGCGATCTCCATCTTCCTCAGCTTATTGGTTTCCTGACTGGTGGGCTAGATCTCAAAGAAGTACTGCTTTCTGGGCCCAGGTCAATCACTGCAGTCACACGACTTATCTGAAAGCAATGTTCTCACCTTCCAAGGTGGTTTTGTTGTTGTTGTTGTTGTTGTTTTGTTTTGGTCACTCATTGCAAGCCAGGGTTATCTGGGAAGAGAAACCTCGATTAAGAAAGGCCGGGCGGTAGTGGCGCACGCCTTTAATCCCAGCACTTGGGAGGCAGAGGCAGGTGGATTTCTGAGTTCGAGGCCAGCCTGGTCTACCGAGTGAGTTCCAGCACAGCCGGAGCTACAGAGAAACCCTGTCTCGAAAAACCAAAAAAAAAAAAAAAAAAAAAAAAAAAAAGAAAGAGCCCCCATCAGGTCGGCCCGAGGGAAAGCCCATGGGTCATTTTCTTGATTAGTGATTGATGTGGGAGGGCCCAGGTCACTGTGGGTGGCGACACCCCTGGGCAGGTGGTCCTGAGCAAGCCAGTAAGCAGGATTGCTTTTGACCTCTGCTTCAGTTCCTGCCTCCAGGTTCCTACCTAGAGTTCCTGTCCCGACTTCCCTCAGTGATGGACTGCATCCTGAGGACAGACAGGACAGGCGAAGCGGAGCCTTTCCTCCTCCCCGAGTTGCTTTGATCCCGGAGTCTTGTCACAGGTTGGCGTTGATTTACTCTCGGCATCGCGCACGTGTATGGAGTCAGAGGGGGCAGGACGTGTGAACACATTGAGGACCAGGGAACCTGAGCCTAGTTATTAACCCCGTGAGGATGAAGGCTCGCTTTCCCGCCGCCTCCAGACACAGCCGAGGTCACCGCTCTCCTCCTCCTTCCTTCTGTGGCTTCCCTGTCTGTCAGAGATCATGGTGGCCATTTCCTTTTTATTTTACTACCCAGCCCCTGTTGTCCAGTCCCTGCGTCAACGGAAAGTCTCCTCTCTTCCCAGCAGCACCTCGGTATTTTTCCAGGGAGCGACCCGTTCCCCCTGAAGCCCAGTGACGCCTGGCGGGGTCATTTGTTTTCAGAGCCGTAGGCTTGTCGCTCGCTCGAGTCAGCTAGAAATCGTCTGGTGGCTGCCCAGGGCAAGGACGGGCACCACTCTCCCCAAACCCGCTCGCCGGGTGTGCTGCCTCCACGCAACAGGCCCTGAGCTAGTCTGAAAGAATCAGAAGGTGGGTGTGGCCGGTTACTTGTTGGTAATTTGAGACAGAAAGAACAACTGATTGGCCTGGAAAATTACAGAAAATGACTAAGGAACACGGCCAAAATTAAAATATCAAGTAACACGTCTTACTTTAAAAAAAAAAAAAAAAGAAGAAGTTTTAAACTTGAAAGTGGACCAGCAGTTCCTTGGGGTGAGGGTGGAGGTCAGGGGGAGGACGAGGGAGACCAAGAGGCCAGCTCAGAGTTGGTCAGAGGAGCTCTGGATTACCTCGGGTCCCTGCTAGCTCACAGCTGTAAACCAGTGTTGGATTGCCCATAGTATGTCAGATGCCCTAGTGGACTTGGCTAAAAATCTCTGTCTTCAGCATTCTAGTCAGGAAGGAAAATAGTACCATAGAGAGACAAAGTAGTTGTAGTCCAAGTTATTTTATGGTTGTTGTTGTTGTTTTCTCCACAAATCCCTTGTGTGGGGCTCTCTAATTGGAGATCTCACAGTACATCAAAGTCATCCGAACTGTTTGGAAGGAACATCCTGAGCCTAAGCTGCTTCCCATCTGTGAGCCCACGTCTCTCCGCCACTCTGTGGACCTGCCCTCTATTGGAATCTTCTTTGAGATGTCAGAAGCCGCCGGGATTGGATGCTGCTGGGGCGGAGGGTGTGGCAGATGCTGACTCAAGGCCCCAGAGATGGCGCCCATTTGAGGAACACCTTTTGCATCGTAGGGAGGGCTTCTCTGGTCAGACACAGTGTGCAGGGCCCCTCCCAGTAACCAAGCGCTGCCCCCTTCTCCCCCTCATCTCCAAGAAGCGAGGAGGAGGTCGGGTCGAAGCACACCTCGGCTAGGCGTGGCCTACAGACGGGGCCTCACTTCCCCTCAGCTGGAGTCTCCACTCCATTTCACCATTTCCTGACTTTGAGCCTCTGTTCCTTTGTGAATAGTGAAGGCTTTACCCTCCCCACCCCCAATTCTTCTTCTAGTTATTCAGAAAATGAAATCTGTGGTTTAGTTCCCAGACTTATCCTTTTTAGTCAAGAGATACTCGTGCTGGGGAAAAAAAGTCAAAGTGGTTGAAGTTTGGAAAGCAGCGTGCTTTGTCAGGCTGACACTGTCTTTAACTTTGCCCTGACCATATGGACTCTTAGGTTTCAAATTTTTGGCTAGGACTAAATTTCTTATGATAATATCCTGAACGGAAGGAGGTCATTTAGCAGTAATTATTATCAGCAGCAAATCAAATAAGAAGCTTTGGGCACATTCTATGCACACGCCATTACTAGTCCTACAAATAACTGATCACAGCTTTCCTCCTCCTCCTCCTCCTCCTCCTCCTCCTCCTCCTCCTCCTCCTCCTCCTCCTCCTCCTCCTCCTCCTATGTCTTTATTCTATCTGAAGGACCGTAAGAGCTTTACAGGGAGGACTTACAGAATACAGTGTTGTCTGAATGGATATAGCCATCATGGAAACTAATACGGAAATCCTCCAAAAGCTAAAACTATGTGGTCCCTCTACTGGGAAATGAAATAGGGGTGCTGAGCGGATGTCTGCGTTCATTCACAATCAGTCAGAATCGCCAAGAGATGAGGCTGACTTTAGAGACTGTCGCGGACGAATGGATAAAGGGTGTGCACGTGGCCATTGTTAAGAGACGAAAGCTAGGCGCAGAGAGATGGCCGCCTCATGAGCCTACTAATATGCGAAATAGAAATCACAGAAGCTGGAGTCGAACAGCGGTCACTGGGCGCCAGGAAGAGGGCTGTGCTGGGAGGATGCCCGTCAAAGGACACAAGGTTTCAGAGAGACAGGAGGTCACAGCGTGGTGTTTATAGTTAACAAGGCAACATTTATTTTAAAATAAATAAATACTATGTAATTATAAGTAATTACATAGTAATTATTATCAGCAGCAAATCAAATAAGAAGCATTGGGTACATTCTATGCACACACCATTACTAGTCCTACAAATAACTGATCACAGTTTTCCTCCTCCTCCTCCTATGTCTTTATTCTATCTGAAGGACCATAATTACATAGTAGAAATGAGTTAAGAAGAAGTAGGAATCTGCCCACCTTTGATGGTGTTAGATCTGTCTCGTAGGGAAAGTTACACACTAGCAAATTTCAAGATGTCCTCTAAGAATTCCAAGGTCACCATGAACTGTCAATAGTTGTAGCAATTGTTGCTTTAGTGGCTACAGTCCCAATATTTTCTGTAAAAAAATGTTAGAAGTTAATATATGAGATATCAATTTTAAAACTGCTAAGAGCAGACTTCAAATGTTAACACCATAAAACTTTAAGGATGTGAGGTGATAGTCAATGAATACATTTATTAGACTATAATATTTTCTTAATTATATGGTTATTTTATATTAATAATAAAAATTAATATGTTCTTTCAAATAGAAAGAAGGAAGAAAGTAATGCTGATGGTTTTTTTTTCTGTCTCAAGACTAACTTCCAGAAAAGACTATGGTCACTCAGACTGGTTGAATTTTTTTCACTTATCTCTGCATTAATTTGTAATAGTTTGAAATTCTGATAGGAAATTTAATTGAAGATTAGAAATGCTCATGAGAATTCTAAGAGGCTGCTGATCACATGTAAGCTGGCACAGTTTTTCAAAAACATTTCTCACTGTATGCTTCTCTGGAAAAGCTTAGAGAATAGTTCTTATTTGAAGAGCAGACTGCTGGAGGGGTAGCCTGGTATTACGGTGAAAGATTCAAGATAAAATCCAGAATTTAGGGACCCAGGCCTTAGAAATTATAGGGAAAGAAGATAGGAGAAACTTGCAGAAAGAAAGCGAGAGGATGCTGGAGGCTACCCCATAATGCACACCATTGCTAGGCTGGACCACTCTATGGGAAGGAGTCACATCTCACCGTTTTCTGCTCTAAATCACTTTTTGCCTGAGAATTCCAGCTAACGCTTGCAGTGAATAGTTTGATGAGTTAAACAGTGGACATAGCAGAAATGAGTTAAATAGTAGGAATCTACCTACCATTGATGGTGTTAGATCTGTCTCTTAGGGAAAGTTACACACTAGCAAATTTCAAGATGTCCTGTAAGAATTCCAAGGTCACCATGAACTGTCAATAGTTGTAGCAATTGTTGCTACAGTGGCTACAGTCCCAATATTTTCTGTAAAAAAGTTAGAAGTTAATATATGTGAGATACCAATCCAGTTATGGGACAGTTGTTTGTTTAAGTCATTGAAGTGGATGGATGCTTTGTTATCTCCATTTATTGGCAAAGACACGGAGAGATGGAAACAATTACTAGCTTCCTGAAGATTCCTAGATGCTAAGTGGCAAAGCTTTGACTTGAACCTAGCAGCTGTAGGTCCAGTTTCTGTTCGGAACTGCTGGACTGTCTCTGCAAGAGTGCGATTTGCATAGCTAAGGCAATAGTGACAAACGTTCTCCGGTCGACATAACAAATTAACACTAGATAGATAGGACTGTCTAGAGTTGAAGTTTTCCTCTCTCAAATCTTTGTTCTTAAGACTACAAATAATTGTAAGTTAACAAGTTACACGTGAATTAACACAACTAATTAAATGGCGTAAAGATACATCACCACTACTGATAATTTAGCCAGATAGTCGCAAATAAGTTACATTATTGCGAAGGAGGTACATCATTTTGTGGCCAGAAGGCAAGAATAAATAAAGAGGCTAAGGAAATGAATGTCTCCGTGCGGAATATGCTTCCCATGTCAACACTTGGACCCTAGTTCAGTACCCCAAATTCACATTTGAAAAGATCACAGAGTGCACACCTATAAACCCAGTCCAGCCGAACCCGTAAGCTTCAAAGAGGAACCTGTCTCAAAGAATATGGTAGAGAGCTATTAAAGAAGACATCAATTCCAACACACATGCGCACATGCCGAACAAGCAAACATAAGCAAGTACAAGCTAGAGTCAGGCTTGGTATGATTTATTCACAATGTCTACCCTTGGGAGGTAGAGGCAGAAGGATCAGGAGTTCAAGGCCAGTCAGGGCTATAGAGAGCCTGTCTGGGGCCAGGGGCAGGAATAGGAGAGAATTTCCAACCCTAATGTGCTCAGCACACACGTGGGTGATAAGGAGGCCTTCCTCCCCCAGTTCCCAGCAGTTCTACAAGCCAAGCTGTGAGGCTTGAAGCTGACAAGCCCCTCATCGTAATTCTGAGTCAGAATCAGCCGCACACTCTATGAAATGCTTCAATTTTAGTAATCCTAAGTGATTTCTCAGCGAGACTGTCACCGAGTCATCCACAGATATAAAAAAAAAGAAAGCAAAACAAAACCACAACAACCCAGCAGAGGTCTTGAGAGTGGGCCCTCGCCGCAGCTTAGAAGCTGTGCATGTGACTCACCATTCTTTTGCTCCAAGTCCCTCAGAGCTCAGCAGAATCTTTGCTTGACAGCGACCCTGGCTCCGTTTCTGGTCCTCAGATGACAGCCGTGCGCCCACCCACCCTTTGTTCCTCTCAGACTCTCACTAGAAAGCTGCCTTCTTCTCATTCATGCCTGCCCAGAAAGATATTCCCTGGCCTGCCTGGTATCCCTGTCTCTCCAGGCACACTCTAAGCTATAGCCTATCTTATTCCAACATATAGGAAAGGCACCAACAAAACAAACAAAAGCCCCCAAAGTCAGTAAATCAAGCAAGCAAGTTACTAGGTATCTAGGTTTGCCTGGAATGGAAGGGCGGGTCTTGTTCGGTGCAGTGCCTGTGGTGCCTAGACTAGAGCACACTCGGGGGATGAATATTTATTACATGCATGAACAAATGAGTGAATTCTCTTTATGGTTGAAGGCCTAGGAGTCTGTACCTATGGGCATGTCTGTGCAGTTTTATCCGAGCCTGACTTTTTCTTCCCGAAACCCACACGCGTTTGTATATCCGACTCTGTTTGTGGTGTAAAAGCTCATTCGGCATTTCCACACGGATAGAAGCAGCCCTGTACAGTGGCATTTGCTCTTTAATTTTTGTCAGGTTCAACAGACACATTTCACCCTGGACCCCCGCCAGAGGCGTGTCCTTCAGCTCCTCTGGAGGGTGGCCACACTCCACCGCCTCGGTGAGCAGGCTTCTCTGACTCCTCCTCAGCTCGCCAGTGCTCATCCTGTCAGCACAGAACACACCAGCTCCGCTGGTCCTCCAGCTAAGACAGAACGTTTCTTCTTTCCTTCCCCTGCCTGTAGTTAGTGGTCAGCCTGTTCCTCCTTCTCCCTTCCCTTCTATGTTTCTTTTTCTGTTTAAAGGAAAAAAAAAGCTGCCCATCTAGTTCTAGTTTAGTACAGTCAGTTCTTAGAAAACCAATTTCCCAAACTTGCATATAAAACCAAAAGCTATGCTCAAACATGGGCTTGAGTCGAATAATTGGGCAGCTTCCTGTGGGATTGCTACAATCAGGGGCAGGATTTAAACCTGACCTCTAGACGGAAGTGAGTGGGAGATTCCTGAGAAAAGGAAAATAGAATATTTATATTATTTATATAAAAGATAAGATATTATAAAATATTATGTTTATTATTATATCTTATAAAATATTATTATATTTTTCTATTATAAGATAGACAGATAGGTAGGTAGATAGATAGATAGATAGATGTTAGATAGAGATATAGAAAATAAAATAAATATAAATAATATAAAAATAGAATATTTTCAAAAATAAAATATTTTTTTCTATTATAGAAAAGGCAATGCCTGACTGGAGTGAACGAACCCTAGGACCACCTTAGTGGGGATGGAGCCTCGGTTCCTAACAGATCAGACCCGAGGCCACATCCCGGACAGGTCCTACCTCAAGAATTTTCTGTGTAAGTGAGGGATAAAGTGGAAAAGCCAGCTACATCTCTAGATCTAGTGTGTGTGTGTGTGTGATCACAGCTGTTCTAGTCCATTTAATAGATTGGGTAGGAGGATTTTATTTCCTTTCTTTTCTTTCTAGGACTTTTGTCCCAAAAGAATTAAACTCTTATGGAAAGCTAAGCTACCTGGAGGATTTTTGTTGTTGTTGTTGTTTGGTTGTGTTTTGTTTTTCTTTGTTTCTTTTGTTTTCTTTTTCTGTCCTAGTAAACAGTTTCTGTAAATAGTATTTTTTTCGCAGGGCATAGACAGAGCAGTATCTTCTGCGTCAAACTACCGCTTACACATTTCACATCTGTACTTTCATATCAGTGAAATCACTTATTGGGAGAGCACTTTTCTTGTCCAGGTGATCTTCGAGTGTTTGTTTGTTCTTTTTTATCAGGTGTCCTTACTTCCTAAGGCCTAGGGCAAGAGGGTCTCTTTCAGGGTTGTAGTCTTCAGTTTTGTGGTTCCTTTTGCCTCTGCTCTATTAAAGCCTTGCTCCTCACAAATCTCTTTTCTAGACTTGGCCATGTCTCACGGCGCTCACGCTCAGGCCTGAGATGGCTTGCTATCTCCCTGTGCTCCTTACCCTGGCTGCTTCCACTGGCGTGAGCCTTCCCCTTACATATACGCATCAGGAAGCAGCGGAGAGGAAATGGCTGATGTGGGAGCATCTGGCATCAGACTCTGATTTATAAAGGAAATGACTTTAGAAGAAACATCTTGATGAGGGAAGATGATGAGGCCCCAAAGGCCCAGCCCTTGGCCGAGCCGCTCTGTCTGGGTCAAGGGGAGACATTTATTGGTTGTTCAGAGAGTGAGGGGGACTTGAGCATCCCTGAACAGGAAGAGGCATGACACAGCTGTACGCCGAGGTCTCCAAGCCTTCTCTGGAGTGTCCTGTGCTGGTACGTGCTGATGTGGAGAAACTCGTGGGTGGGGTAAATTGAAAGATGTGTGTGTCAGCAAATTGATTGATACAGTACAAGGGACAGATGATACTCATGTTGTAACCATCCTGGCAGGATCAGAAAGATGATAAAAGAAACAGTAGTACCCCTCCCTTCAGCTATCAGACTGTTGGTACAAATGATCCCAAAGAATTAGAGCCCTCCCACTCCCACCCCGGGGAATATCTTGCTGGATGAGGAAAGGACTGAGTCCTTGGTGGCACCAAGGAAGTGACTCTATGTGCTTGAGACAACTTGATTCACCGCCTTGTAAAGCAGGCCAGGAGTTAGTGGTGACCAATACTGCTTAGTCATGCCTGTTTCTCGCTCCTTATTTACATTAGAGGACCCAGGGATGGCCTGGGGGTGGGTGGGGCAGGGACATGATCTCTTCATTTGTTCTCCTACCAAGCCTATCCACACTGAGTAAATCTCTTTCCTCTGTTTTTAATGATGACTTCTCAAGGATGATTGTAATCTTAAGGATGGTGGCCAAGGCAAGCTTAGCCTGTCAGTACCGCCGAGATCCAGGCTCTGACCATTTACGGCTCTAGGGACAACATGACCAGGAGCCCTGGAGGGGAAGGAGGCTCTGAGCATGTAACCCGCCAAAGTGTTGAGAAGCCTCGAGAGTTTACTAGATTGAGCCAGCGTCCTACATCTCAGGGCAGTGAGTCTCTGAACCGACACCAGCACCGGCAATCCTTGACCCTTCTTACCAATTCACACCGCGCCCCCGTAAGCACGTGTCAAGTGTACAAATTTACAAATAGTATGTGTGTCGTTTTAAGATTTAACATTTGGGGCTAGCGAGAAGGCTCAGCAGGTTATGCTGCTTGCTGTGCAAGTCTGACCATCTCCGATTGATCCTGAGAACTCACACAAAGTGCGTAGCTAGGAGACCATTAAAAACCAAGGTGAAAGAGCACATTCAGGTCAGGTGTGCAGGGGTCGGAACAGACTGACGGTTTGCACGCAGCTCCTCTGCAGGAGGAGGGTCCTGCAGGGGAGTCCTCAGCTCCCCCACTGCTGTGTTTCCCTCTCTGCTGATCCTAGTACTGAGGTGGCAGAGACAGAGATGTCAGAGGTTCTGGGTCATCTTCCAGTGCACACCCAGTTCAGGCCAGCCTACGCTACAGACAGGAGGGACAGCAAGACATCTGTCCTGGAGCAAGCAGTAGCTTATTTCCTCTGTGACTGAGGTCATACATGGCTCACCATCTTCCAATATACCAGTTTACAGTAGTTCATAGTAGGAACCATGGTAACAAGTATACAATGATAACTTTCCCCCAAATCCAGGGCCTTCCACGGCCCCACAAGCACTCTGCCACGGAGCCACTTCCCTTGCCTTTGTTATTTTGAGACCACGCAGATAAGTTGTCCTTTAACTCACTATCTAGCCCAGGCTGGCCTAAATCTCAGGAGCCTCCAACCTCTACCTCCTGAATGCTAAAATTACAGATGTGTACAGGTTTCTTCTTTCCATCAGACATGGGGAAGCTTATTAAGCCAAACATGGCGGCACATCTCAGAGGCTGATAATGGAAGACTACAAGCTTGCAGCCTCCTCTAAACACAGAACCAAACAAAGTTTGTTTATTTGGGGGTACACTAGATGAGAGTTTGACAGAGAAACAGAACCAGTGCTTCATAGATACAGATAGAAGCGTAGATAGGCAGATAGAAAGATGCATAGACAGATAGGTAGGTAGGTAGGTAGATAGATAGATAGATAGATAGATAGATAGATAGATAGATAGATAGATGTTAGATAGATATAGTCTATAGAGATGATAGATAAATAAATACTAGATAGATACAGGTAGATGATATAGTTAGGTGATAGATCCATAATAGATATAGAAAGATGGTAGCTAGATGATAGATGACAGATAGATAGATGATAGAGAAATAGATGACAGGTGTGTGTTATGGTAGCTCATAACTGTGTTGCCTGGGATCTGGAGAACTTGGAAAGCCAACTGGGTAATTCAGTGGAGAAGCAAGGAGAGATGACACAAATCCTAGAGAGTCCAAGAGGAATGTCAGCTCTTGTCTAGGGACAAGAAGGGTTGGGTGTGGCAGATCAGGAGGACGGAAAGCCCTTTCACACTGTGTGATCGCATCCACACTGATGATGATGACGATGATGATGATGATGTTGAGTGGGTGTTTTGCCTGCACGTAAGTTTGTGTACCACATGTATGTTGACTGCCCCTGGATCCCCTGGAACTGGAGATGGTTATGAGCTACAGAATGGAAACTGGGAAGCCACGTTTCCTGGGAAGCCAGGAAACTGTTCTTCCTCTGGAAGAGCAGCCAGTGCTCATAACTGCTGAGCCCTCTCCGCAGCCCCATACATTCTTTGTTTTTTTGTTTTTGTTCGTTTGTTTGTTTTTTTGAGACGGGGTTTCTCTGTGTAGTCCTGGCTGTCCTAGAACTCACTCTGTAGACCAGGCTGGCCTCAAACTCAGAAATCCGCCTGCCTCTGCCTCCGCCTCCCAAGTGCTGGGATTAAAGACGTGCACCACCACTGCCTGGCTAGCCCCATACATTAAGTGTGCAGTCGTGCTGGCCCTGGACATGAATGGGTTATCTCCGTGGTGGCGTTTGGCATATTCTTTGGCTGATGCTATCTCCTGTACACTGGTAGTGAGATCTAGAGCTTCAATTCAATTCTGGTTGGGTATTTCAGGCAGAAGCCTGCTGTATAGTGCTGTGTACTTTCAACGGTCACGTCCCTGGAGTATATATTCCATTGCCTTACTGTCCTTCACGATAAAGCTCCCCTCAGCCTTGCACAGGGCTCGGTGTCAGCTGATGGTCACCGTGGAGTTCCCGCTAGTTCACAGATGCAATTCCACACTTTCTGGTTGACCTTCATCTCTGAGGGCTTTCTCTTTCCAACTGTTTCGTTGTCTTGGTGTGAAGTTACGAGGTTCCATGTTAACTCATGGCCCCCTGTGCGGGGTCTCTCATCGTACTCAGCACCTCAGTGGGAACGCAGAGCAGTCGGCCGACGATGGTAGGCCGGCAGGTAGGAAGCTGTTGAGTCGGGCTGCCGAGCTGTCGGTCTCATGGCCATGGGCATTCCCCGCCCTATCTGTAAAAGACAGCTTTGTGACAAGCTGCAAGAGATACTGGGTGCAAAGGTATTTGACTGTACCACGGGTAGATGTATCTTTGTCAGGCCTCTGAGCATGCCCCTTGGTCTTATAGTCTCCTGAGAAGGTGAGAGACAGCATGACTCAGCCTTTTCTCAAAGGGAATTTTTGTTTTGCTGAGATTCGCCAAGCAAAGACTCCGCCCTCCGTATTGCACACCGTTTCCCAGAGCCCTTTAGCGCCAGGACTGACCGCCTCCTGGCAGGAGCGGGTGCTTCAGGGACGGGCGAGCGAGGGTACCACAGGCCTGTTTAGCCACAGCTCTTGTTCCAAGCCCTGAGGCTTCTGAGTGGGAACTCTAGAAGCTTTCGAACAACCAGCCTCTTTTCCTGTTAGAGAGGTCCCTGAGGAGGCACGGAGATAGCAAGCCTGGTGACAGTCTGGAACTCTCCTGTGTCAGCACTGAAGACGGAGGGAGAGAAGAGCTGTGGTTTCGACGCTGTATTTGTTAGCCCCAAGTACTGGCATTATTTTACAGATAACATGCCGTTCCTCAGATTCTTCAACGGTAGTTGAATCCTGAGTGCTGTTGCCTCCAGCCCAGCCAGTCCACAGGAACAAGAGACATGAGAAGACAGAGACAGACAGAGAGAGAGAGAGAGAGAGAGAGAGAGAGAGAGAGAGAGAGAAAGAGAGAGAGAGAGAGAGAGAGAAAGAGAGAAAGAGAGAGAGAGAGAGAAACACACACACGGGGGAGGTTCCTGTGGGACAGACCTCAGGATATTTATTGCTCCACTCCTGTCCCACTGAGGTGACCACGTCTCTGGACTGCAGTGAAGGCTGGGTACTGTAGTCTGCATGTGAGGAAAAGGAGAAGACAAACTGATCTTGTCTGTACACCTGTGTTCAAGGAGGGCATGGGTCTCCATCAGCCCGGGTACCCGCTTCGGTGGAGGAGGCCCTGGGTTCCAGCTGCCTACCTTCGTAGACCTGACTGTTCCTGAGTGAGGAAAGAGATGGGTCCCACATGCAGCAAGTGTGCCCTGGCAGGAACGGTTCTCTTCAAGAAGTCATTCCACACTTCTTTTAGCTAAGTATCTAAAACCATCCACAAAAGCACCCCAAGTACGCCATCTCGCCAATAAGTAGTAACACTTAACTCAGGAGATCTGTCCCCCTCGCATTCTGAGAGGCAGAGGCCCCAGATTACTTCCAGCTGAAACGGAAAACAGAACAGGACAGAAACGCATCTGTGGCGGGCAGAGTGGGCCTTGCCTCGAAGGTGTTTGCTCCTTAATCGTAAGCCCTTAAACCCACACTGTATTAGCACAACACGCAGACAGAGCTGAGGGGATTGCTGATGCTATGGGAGATTGTCCTGGGTCATCTCGATGTACTCGAACGTGTCTCAGGGAAAAGCCAGAGGGAAGCAAAAGGCAGGCCAGCATCGCTGACTTGAAAGGGCCCCGAACCCAGGGACACAGGCCGTCTCCAGAGGCCAGAGGAGAACAAGTCCAGGGAATCTCCCCAGAGCCTAAAGGAAATGCCATCAGCTGATGACTTAGTTTTAACTCAGAGAGTCTCACATCAGATTTTTTTTTTTGACCCACAAGACTGTTAAATAGTAAAATTGTATTCTCTAAGACTGTCTGTGATTTGACAGCAACAGAAAATACTATGCCACTCACATAAGATCTAAAAACAAAAAAATTGTTTGAAGTTTGTTTATCTATGAGGTGGAGACAACAGCAAGCCTTTCCGGATGATTCCGGATGATTCCGGATGCCTGGAGGTCTGAATCACATCGCCAGGCATGTCTCAGGGAGCTGTTCAGTTCCCCCTCAGTGCTCCAGCTAGTGCTCACACAGCGGAGGAGGACCGTGCGGACAGTGCTATTCGGCCCTGGGTGTCTACCTCTTCAGGACTAGCCGTCAATACTGCGGTCAGGCCCTTGGGCAAGCAACGCAATTAAGATTTTGTTTCCTTCTAAATCCTCCTCCTCTGTTGTTGAAATGTGGCTAGCTGCTTCGTCTCCCAATTAGAGTGTCATCCCTCTAGTTCACACCAAACAAAACAGTTGGAAAATAAAACCGCATGGCCTGGTCAGGGGGAAGGAGGGGGTGGGAGGAAGGGCCACCGGTCAGGAACCCAGTGGGCAGAAGGACCGGCTCCCGGGCGTGGGCGTAGCATTCTCCAGCTGCCCACACACTGTGCCTGCTCTGTCGTTATCCTTGGGGAAGATGCTCTCTGTGTGCTGTCCGGAGGTGCTAAGAGCTAATAATAAAAATGTAGGCGTCTAAAGAGCGCCCGCTCTCAAGGGTTCGCAGAACAGCTTAGGACTCTGTGAGTTCATAGGTCATTTAGGAGTGGGGAGCCAGATGTCTCTGAGCACCCATTATTCTCAGAGTAATTAATAGCATTTTCCTTGCTATGGTTACAGTACAGTTGGAAAGATCAAATTGCATGTCTTTCTATAATTGTTGAGGTTTTGTCCCTTCTTTTTCTTTTCTTTTTTACTTATTTTCTTTATTTACATTTCAAATGTTAGTCCCTTTCCTGGTTTCCCCTCCAAAACCCCCTGACCCATTCCCCCCACCCCCATTCTCCCTTTCTTGTGCACAGGAATCCTATAACAGAGATCAGCCTTATGCTGAGTCAGGGACAAAGAAATATTTCCGAGTCATTCGTTTAAGTATAGGTGAGAAAGTTCTGACTGTAACAAGAAATAAGAAAGGCGTTATAGAAGTTGCTCTGAAGGGAGCATATATATTGTTACTTATTTTATTTAAAGCCACTTATTTATCTGACTTTACCTTACTTCATAATCATTTTTCATTTCTGATTTTTTAGCTACTTCTCCGAGCCCGTTACTTAACCATTTCTCCTACCCAGTTCATTGAGTTAGTGGGGGAAAAAGAAGGATTTTATAGAAAAATAAATATGTAAATAGAAACAAAGCAAAAGCTACGTAATGTAAAAAAAAAAAAATCACAGATTCTCTGGAGAAATATGTTTCAGGCCACTAGAAATCTGAATTTATTTGTTTCCTGAAACCGGAAAGTGACCCTGTGTCCCACTGTTCGCTATTCATATTTTGTACCCCAGGGGCCATAGCCTGCTTCCTAGCCAGGAAACTGTGTAGTGAGTTCCTTGGTGATTCATCTGTCAGAGGGGGCGGGGCATAGATTATGACGACAGCGCTGCGTCACAGATCTTGCAGAGACAGTCAGGCAAAGCACAGCAGGTCCCAGAGGGACGTATGACTCCACACACCTGCTAAGGAAAGAACAGTTCGTAAGTGACTTTGATGCTGGCCATGGTAACCACCGCCGTCATGTAAGTGACTTTGATGTTGGCCATGGTAACCGCTGGTCATGAGCTGACTAGGTCAATGTAATTTTACTGCTTAAAGAAGTTTCCTAGTACGCATGTTTTATTTTATTTTTATTTCCAGGGGCTGAGCGTGTCAGCTCCCAGCAGACAGGTGTAGTTTGCCTTTGGAGAGCCAAACGGCAGACTTCCATGTGGCCTCTGTGTTCCAAGCGCCTGCTGCTCTGCCCCTCTGGAGCCTGTAGCTCTCCACAGACGTCTGCTCTAGACGCCTCTGAAAGAATGCTTTAAAAATAGGCACCTCCTGGCCTTTTACGTTTGGCATCTAAACACTAAGAAAGCATGGCGCTCTTGACAAACTGAAACAGGCTGAAACTTATTTGTGGAATAAATCTTGCATGACATGATTTGATAAAATAGACCACCTTGCCCAGTATCACGTTAAGTCTAAAACAAAGCCATAAAAACTCGAGTTGTATTTATACAACTCATTCCTGTCACCACCAAAAGGGGGGGGGGGAAAGGCTTGTGGCTCCAGAAAACATGGCAGCTGCCTTAGAACGAGCCACGCAGCGTTTTGTTATGATCCAGAGCTTCCTAGTTCTGGCCCACTCCTCTCTTGAGTGTCTTTGCAGGCAGGATTAGAACAGACAGAAGGGCCTGTGGTTTCCCCTAAACCAACACATTAAGTCATGTAGGGTTGTAGATGCGTGAGGGAGGACTTCCCTTCTGTGGAATGAGAGAGTGTCCATGCCTAAAATCCTTGGCCGGCTTTGGACAGAACAGCATACCCGGGTGAGGACGTAGCATCCATTTTTATCCTGCCCTCCTGACCCTGTGTCTTTGGCAAGTCCATCTGAAGACAACTGTGATTGGCCGCAGACATGATGTACTAATCAGCTTTGTGCTACTCTAATGAGGGCGCCAAATCACAGAAGGGAACTGTTGAGTCTGGGTGCGGCGAGCCCGAGAGCCCGAGAGCCCGAGAGCCCGAGAGCCCGAGAGCCCGAGAGCCCGAGAGCCCGAGAGCCCGAGAGCCGGCCCAGCAGTGAGGAGCGCTCGCCGCTTCCCGGACACTGTTCGGTTTCCAGCGCCCACTTTCAGGGGCCATAACTGCCGGCCGGTTGCGCTGCAGGGGCTCTGACGCCCTCTTTTGGCATGCGCGGGCGCGCGCGCGCGCGCGCGCGCGCACACACACACACACACACACACACACACACACACAGAAAAATAACAAAAAATAAATCTTAAAAGATGGGGACTTCCCGGCTTTCCAGGTTCAAGTTTGAACGGGGTAAGAGCTGCTCGCCCCGCCCCCTGCCCGATGTTCACGGCCCAGGAGGAATAGCAAAGATGGGCATGCGTACTGGGACCAAGAGGTTACACCTCTAACCACAAGCAGGGAAGGCACCCGGCGGGCCAAAATTCTGTCCCAAGAACTTTGTACGGTCGCACCCTCACTGAACCAAGAACTTCGCACTGGACTCCTCCTAAGAGGGAACAGGGACATTCCACTTGGATGTTACAGGACAAGGGCTTTGAGAATATGTTGGAGTGCTTGTCTTCAACAGAAGAGGTGTAGGCACCTCCTCCACTGCAGCCCGGTCAGAGCACTCACGGCCTCAGCCCCCACCCCAGCCCCAATTCCTTAAGATGCAGGATCTCAAGACTAGGAACCAGACAGGGCGCTGTATTTCTGCTCCGTGCTAGGCCCTGTTCTAGGTGCTGAAGGAGCTCTATCCATGTGATCTACCACAGGGTAGAAACAGAGACCGCCCAAGTGCTGGCACCAAGATGCTGCTCCAGCGGGACAGACACGGCTTCTTAGAGGAAATAGCATTTAACTGAGACTTTAAGTCACACTCAAAACAAATAAGAGTTAGTACATTTGTCAGACACAAGTGTTTATCGTGTGGCCATTACTTACTTAGGTACTGCTTAGGTACTTGATCGACTCCGGGAAAGCAGAGAAAGATCTTTGCATGGGCATTGACTGCCGAATTGGTAGAAGGGATTAGTGCTCAAAGAGCGTGTGTGTGTGTGTGTGTGTGTGTGTGTGTGTTGATGATGACACAGGAATTATGAGATAGTAAATTATGCAATATGTTCAGAGGAGTTAAGTGTGTATGTGTGTGTGTGTGTGTGTGTGTGTGTGTGAGAGAGAGAGAGAGAGAGAGAGAGAGAGAGAGCATGATTTCAGTTAGAAGGGCATTGCCGACCAGATAGCCTCTAAGCAGATACTTGGAAGAGTTATCTGTGTGCATCAGCTGTGAAAGAAAGCCAGCACAAAGCCCCTCAGTTGGAACATGACTGACACGTTTCTAAAGTACAAGGATGTGGCCTGTGTTGGGACAAGAAGCCAAAAACATCACCAAAGGTCAGATCCCCTGGGCCTCGTAGGCCACTGGGAGCACTGTGTATTTTCTCTCTAAATACAATGAGCGTGTGTTGGGGGGAACTCCTGTGGGGTTTCGAGGCAAGGGGTGACATGAAACAGCTTGGGTATTGCTAGGCTCGCTCAGCTGCCCTGTGGAGAGCAGCTGTTCGGGGACACGAGACAAAGATGGAGTGACCCAGGTGTGCGAGGAGTGAGGCGCTGAGAAGACTGTGCACTCTCCACGGCCCACGCGCTGTCTTCACTTCGCCCGGCCGTAAGTCTTTCCTGCAGCCTTTGTTTTTCCAGTGTTGCAGTAGGGACAGCTCAGGCACCGTGCCCCACTGTCCATTTGATAACCCTGCCTTATAGACCACAGCCACCACGCTCTCTCTGTGACAGTTGATGGGCTGGCTGATAACGGTGGGACAAAGAACCAGGAAGCATGGCATTGTGGGAAATCGAGCCTGTGCAACGAGTTGAGAAACAAACATATCTGGTAAAAATATCGAGGTCGGCGTCCTCAGTACAGAAGATGACTTAGCAGAGCCCGCCCTGGTTCGATGTTGGCTACGGAAATGTCAAGTTCTGCGGTCTCTGAAATCTTACCTTCGGCCGCCTCTCTCTGCTAAGGAGACAGCAGCGAGCTACACACGTTCTCAAATGGAATAGAGTTTCCCCAACCTAAGTGTTAGTCACCGTACAGTTTCAAGATAGGTTGAAATACGAAGGAAGGGAGGGAGGGGAGGAGGGAGGGAGGGAGGGAGGGAGGGAGGGAAGGAGAGAGGGAGGGAGGGAGGGAGGGAGGAGGGAGAATGAAAGGAAGAAAGAAAAGAAAAAAAAAGAGAAAAGAAAAGGAAAGACAAGACAAAGAATTCTTAGGGCTTGGAGAGCGGGCTCAGGGCCTAGCCCTTGCATCTGTTGCCGAGGCCTGGTCCCTTAGGACTCCTGGTGGCTCACGGCTACCATAGCTCCATGTCCAGGGAATCCCATGCCCTCTTCTGAACTCCACAGTTACCAAAGGCATATGTGTGCTGTGAAATTTCATATGTATGTGTATACATGTATATGTGTGTGTGTGTGTATGTATGTATGTATGTATGATGTATTATACAGGTGAAAAGCCCATTCACATAAAACGAAGCTTAAAAAACAGAGAAACACAATTCCCGGAGACCCGGAGAGCCATGAGCATAAACACAATATAACGGACGGACGGACAGCTTGGGAAACGCCTTTGGAAAAGCAGACATTTACGTTACAGCGACCACACTTGCCTTTCTCGTTTGGTGTTTGTTGTTCAAGAAGTTATTGGTCGAAACCTGTAGGGATACTGCGCCCGCAGTGTTTAGAATGTTAGAAACTTTAATGTTTCTCTGAAGTATTTGTGTCGGAATCAATAAAATTGGATTTTTCAACTTCAAGCTTTTCTACGCCCCCCCCCCCCTTCGGCACGAGTGCGATGCTTTTTATCTTCTAAAAGTATACAGTCGCCGATCAAGAAAAAGTTTATGTGGTGTAGCTCTTTGCTTTGTGGAATATGGGGTGAGCGTGATAGTGATAGCTGAAAGGCCCCCATTCTTCCTTCAGAGAGGCCAGAGCAGCATTGTAAATTAAGACCCAGAATCCAGTGGTGCAACCTGTCAGTAGCAGCCCAGACTCCTAAGAGCCTCATGGTGATCACAGACCCTTCTCTGGAGGCCAGGGGAAGGGGACAGTCAGAACTGTCTTAATAAGGAGCGGCCTCCCAGCTAGGTGCTAGTGTCAGCAGATCCTGAGTCTGGGGGGAGAGAGGCTGGCGGTGCTTGGGGGCCACACTGCCACTGCCTTCACTGACCCCGAGGTTCAGAAGCATGCGCCGGAGTACACTGGAGGTCCTTTGTCTCTTCCATGTAAACAGGGCACTTTTCCTAAACAGCTCAGTTTCACTGATAGAATCCGGGCAGCACTTGGGACCTTTGGTAGTCTGCGTTATCTCCCGAGAATACAGATAAAGAAGTGGCTGTATTTCCATCAGGATGGAGAGAGTTGAGAGAAAGGGACAGGATTGGTGACTAAGAAAGGGGGCTGCACTGAGGTCGAATGCCCATGTGCCTATCTGCCCATGAAGTGCCGTGCGTAGCTCATTTTCACCTTTGCTGATCAGGGGAAGAAAGATACAAAGACAATACCGATCCAAACACGCCCACCCGCTCTCTACTGAGTAATAAATCAGCGGGAAAGCGCTTGCCTAGCATGTAAAAGGCCCCGGGTCCAATCTCAGCACTTAAAAGAAAGCCCAGTATAGTGGTTTAAACCTGGAAACTGATTGTAGAGTATTGCCACAAGTTTGAGAGCAGCCTGGGCTATACGTAGTGGTTTCTTGGCTGGCTAGGGCTGCATTAAGAGATTCTTTATGAAATCAAACAAATAACAGCAATGATTAAAAAAAAAATCCTTGCTGTAATTATGTGACAGTAATGAGGGCAGAGAGCACATCTTCTTGTGGCAGCCAGAGGTAGACATTCTATCATATCGCCTCCTCAGCCAACAGTGGAGAGCCATCCAGGCTCCTTAAAGCAATGGCTGTCAGCAAAGGACCTCGCTTCTAGGCTGTCCAAATTGCTATGTAAAGAGCACTTCCTTAAATTATCCCCACCTAACCTGTCACAAGGACGCTAAACCTTGCTTCTTAAGCTACCTCTTGAAATAGGATCCTCTGTGCTTCTTTGAAAGCCAGTGTGACTAAGGTAGCAGGGGCACTTGGAGAAGAGAGGGCAGGAGTGAGTCAGTGTGCTTTAGGGACGTGGAACCGCACGAGGACCTTCAGTGAACACCTTAGAGCTGACCCATGAATCGTGACGGGGCAGATTTACTCTCAGCCTTAAGATGGCAGGGAGTCCATCGTGAGCTTGAAGCCACACAGAGTATCAGGCCTTCTTACACAGTGGTGGGCCGAGACCGGCCATCCTCAGCCAGTCCGATGGCTGCCTTTGCCCCCTGCCCGACTCCTGGACTGTGCTGTGATGGTTTGTTAGGCAAGGAACAGCTGTGCTGGGTTCAGAATAAAGACAGTCCGAGACCGTACCTCAGAGGTACAGTGCTGAACTCTGTTGTCTCCAACTAGAAGAGTTCTAAGTGACTACATGCTGTATAAGTTTGATATTTTTGGTTCCTTTTTCTCTTTTTCTTTCTTTTCTTCTCTTTATTTCCCTCAGTGCTAGGTATAGAATCCAAGGCCAATAGACCTGCAGTGACCTGATATGTGGGGAGTGGGAGGAGTGTGTGTGGGGATGATACCTAGAAGGGGGGCTTCTCCTCCTCCTTAAAGGAGAAGGGGAGGGAGGAATCGGAAGGGGGAGGTTCTGAATGAGGAGGTCCTGGGAGAAGGGGGATGATACTGGGATATGAAGCGAATAAATAAATAAATAACCCAAGGCCAAGAATAGAGTCCAATTCTGCCTTCCAGGCACTGAGCTCCACCCCCAGCCTGGTGAACAAGGGCGCCTCTGTTACTGAGGCTAGAATAAGGAGATGTCAGTGGCTCTCTTTAATCTCCCATCTGCTGCCACTGACATTGTTTTTAAGGAAACTCTGCCTTCCTTAGCCTGGTCCAGAGACTTTTACTTAGAGAGACAGTTCTGGTTCAACTTAAGATTTCTGGACTTTCCGATGGTGCAAAAACACAATACCCGTTCAGTAGAAACTGTTTACATTTCGAACTCAGCTCTTTCCCTGGGCCAGTGATATTGTTCGAATGGTCTCTTGCAGTTTCCGGCGATGCTGTTCGCGGCGAGCCACCGCCATGAGAGGAACAGCTGACCCTGCACGTGGCAGGCTGCTAAGCTGGCATGTCCAGTGGGTTAGGGGCATTCAATGCCTTCTTTGCTGATGGTGGCTTTAATTTAGGATGTATTTATCAGGATATATAGCTCCATTAAAGGAGGGCCCATATGTGCACCAATAAATGTGACTTATGGAGCGACTAGGCAAAGTTTAGTCGTCAGCAGGCTGCCTTTGCCTGCAGCTATAGTTGTATCGAGGTGTGGCTGCCTCTGATCGCTGTCACCTTCCAGACCCACAGTGCCTTGCAAACCTCACTCTCGGCTCGTAGCCAGGGGAGAGGAGAAGGACGACTTAGGGAAGGAAGAAAAGGAATGGGATTCAAAATAAGCCGTCGCCTCGCTACTTTTGTTGACTAAGGACAGGAACATAAGTCCATGCAGCAGAGGTTGGCTGTGTGCACACAGGCCATGGGAGAATCTGCCTGGCTGAACACTAAAGCGGCTTGGTGGGGCAGGGTAGTGTGGCCCTAAAGCCAGATCCCTCAGACGGTGGATCCCAGCCTTAGTTTTCACAGTATTGTGTGGCTTGTCAAGAATTATTTGACACTAAGCTGGGCGTGGTGGTGCATGCCTGTAATTCCAGCACTTGGGAGGCAGAGGCAGGTGGATTTCTGAGTTCGAGGCCAGCCTGGTCTACAGAGTAAGTTCCAGGACAGCCAAGGCTACACAGAGAAACCCTATCTCGAAAAACCAAAAAAAAAAAAAAAAATTAGTTGACACTGAAAGAACCGAAAGAAAAAACGGGGTGCTTCTGCACCCCATGCCTCGGAAACCGGCACACCCCAAAACACTCACGAGAGACAGACCTGATGCAATTTCGCAAGAGGGTTTTAATTTCCAGAGCTCTGGGGGGTTACTGTCTCCCCAGCAAGGTAAAGATGTAAGCCCGCCCAAGCTGGCTTGCCTTGGTCTTTTATAGACTTATAACAGAACCCGCCTACCACAAGCTTCTAAGCCAATCAGTTCAAACCATCCGAACCTGAGCTCTCTGGCAACCTATCACCCTCTCACAGAGGCCGGAAGAACTAGTTAAATCATATCCGCTTACGTGGCCGCCACGCAGTGTCGCGCCCACCCTCCCCCACTGGCCTTGCGGATTCAAGTGCCCCCCACATGCCCAGGCATGGGGGATTCCTAGCTTATAACCTTATCCTTTCATTCCCCACTTCCTGTCTTGTTAATAGTTCTAACCTTAGAACTAGGAGAATTAAAGGTCAGCCTCTTCTTGTCTCAGAAGGCTCTTATACTGCTGCCTAAGTACCATAACCTGGACCGCGCTCACCTGGTCCCTGATGAAGGCAACTAATCTATTGACTGTATAAGTCTAACTGTAAGAAACAGGAGCATTGTCATTAGGGGTCCTATCAGGGCAGAAAATAGGGTGGTCAAGAATACAAGATAAGGGTCTTTTCACTGAGTCTTAAAGTTTCCCGCGTGGTGGCATCTAATGTAGACCATATCTCCAACTTGGAAGCGATGTGGGACTTGCGGATCTCCTCCTGAGTAGGCCTCCGGGACCTCGATGCCTTATCCATTGGAGTGCCTCGAGCCTAGAGAGCAAAGGTCCAGTCTCTGTGATCAATTTGGTGAGGATCTCTTTTACCAGGGTTCCAGCAGGGTTCTGAAGCCTTCTTTGACAGATCCAGTAACCTGTCTGGAAGCAGCGAGGAGTCTCTGACATGCCTAGAGCATTAAAGCGAACAGTTTAAGCCAAATCTCATGTTGTGCTACACCTCTCGGGAGGAACCAGTAGATGACAAAGAAATTGGGGTAACAAAGAGGATTAAAATGGCAAGGACTATTCAGAAACAAGGGGAGAGGCACCACCCAGCCTAAACCAGTCTCCAAGGTCAATTTAGTTAAGGTCTCTCATAGAGTTTTGTTTATTTTGTCTAGCTGTCTTGAGCCCTGGGGACAGTACATCCAATAACATTTCCAATTAGTCCCCAATATCTGTTAATTTCTGACTTACCTTAGAAACAAAAACAGAACCATTGTGTAATCCAATTACCTTGGGCACTCTGAAACTCGGGAAAATTTCTTTTAACCCTGGCTGCTGTTTCCTGCCTGCTAGGGGAAGTCTCAATCTATCTAGATTAACTATCTACAAGTGCTAGAAGATATTCATAACCATACTTTCCTGCCTTATCTTTTATAAAACCTCTATATACTCTAGGTTGTTCTCTTCTAGGTCTTCTGCCTTATTTACTCTTTGCTGCATAAGCATTCACTCGCTGGCATACCTTACACTGTTTTATTGATTCCTTAAATGAGTTCATGTGTGCATTTGCCCTGGTGAGTCCTTAGCTTACTTTCTGGGGAGTATAATTCTCCCTTCTTGTGTGCACCTTTCCTTGGTAATAGTTGGTCAGATGGCTACCAATCTCAGTCCTTTTTTCTTCAGCATATTTTAAGTGAGGCTATCTCACTTTGTCCCATTTTTCAGTGGATGCCTCTCGCAGACCCACAACCAGTATAGGCTCCTGTATATCTATCCTTGGAGCCATTTGCTCTGCCGGGCTATTGCCCACTGAGTCTTTTTCCTTTTGACATCCTGGCCAGAGGGTGATACTCACGGTTGTTGGCTTCATTAGGGCATCTAAGAGGTCCAAGATTTCCTGTTGGTTTTCTCTGATGTGAGCAGTCCTTTTGGCATATACACCTGTGGACGTGGGCTGTGGCAAAGGCATACCTGTTACCCATGTGGATGTTGATTTTCTTGCTGTCTCCAAGTTCCGAGATCTTGGTAAGGGCCATTAGCTCCACTTTCTGCGTTGACATGCCAGGGGGTAAAGATTCTTCTACCCAGATGCCGTTTGTGCTGCCCACCATAGCAGCACCTGCTTGTCCCTGTCCTTCATGGAGAAAATTGCTCTTGTCTGTAGCAACTTTCAGCAGGGGTCAGTCTCTTTTTTGGGTCAGTTGCTGCAGCCCTTTGGACAGTAAATATATCTGTCCTCCCCACCATTTTGGAGAGTATGCCTTGCTCCAACAGTTAGGAACATCCTGGGGTGACCTTAAATGAATGGGTTACCCATCCCATCCCTAGGTCCATTGTTCTTCGGGTAGTCCATGAACATATTTTGGTGCCAGTGGCTTCTTGGACCCTAGATCTTTTCTTGGAAACAGGGCCATTGGGTTGGAAGACCGTGTGTTAAGCCCCTGTGTCCACCAAGAACTGAGTGGGTTTCTCTTTCCCTCTCACAGTTATCCAGGGTTGGGGGAGGTGGTCAGAACACCCATCTCCCCTAGTCATTGTCTTTATCCAGGGATAACACCTTTGCCATTTGGGGGCACTTCTCCAAAGACCTGTGAGTTCTTGCTCCCAGCTTGTTAGGACACACTCTGGCTCAGTGGCCTCTCCATATAGTATGCACATTGATTCCTTTCTGCCTTTTAGCCAGGATTTTCTGTAGCTTCCTTCTCTCATTTTTTTCTTTCTACTCTCTCTCCCTGTCTCAGCAAACTATACTAAATCTCTCTATAGACTCTTCTAACAACCTGCACCACCAAATCTCTCTACAGACCTTCTAAATAACTTGTACCAAATCTCTCTACATACTTTCTCATCAAACTAAAGTCCTTCTAGTCTGGGGTGTATAGCAAAATGCTTCTGAGCTGCACTAGAAAGGCTGTCAGTGACTCCTCTGGTCCCTGCTTTACATACCTTCGCCAAATCTGTGGGCTATCATGCCCTTAAGACCTGCCAATGGAGTCTGGTGTCGTCCTTCAGGTGCCTCTTACCTTTCGTCTGAGGGGGTATTCTTTTCTGGCTTCCTGTATTACAAATAAAACAGTCTCAAAGAGATTAATCAGTCTCTTGGGAAATATGTCTTTAGTGAGGGTGTCACCGTGAATCAGGATAGGTGGTTTCAGATCTTCTGCTCCATTCTGTGGTCTTCTCTAAATATAAATTGAGCATACTATTATCATTTTGTAAATTATAAACTGTAAGATAGACCTCCAATCTCTGTCAAACAGAACCTTTGCCATCTTTACTATCTTGAAAGACTATAAGAATTAACACCTGACTCATGTTTTGGCTATAAATTTTATATCACCTGAAAAATCATTTCTGTAAACCTATATCAGTTTTCAAGATTAAAGAGCTTGAGCTGACTATGAGACTAACAGTTTTTATCCCCGTCAGAAATCCAAGAGTGACCAATATTAACTGAAAATATATAGAAAGCTTAACACACTTTTTAAGACTTAGCCAAATGATAGAGATTGCTAAACACCTGAACAGTTAATACTTCAGAATGTTGAAACATTGATCTTCAGCCTTCTGGCACAAGAACATCTGACAGACTTAAAGAATCAGGAATTATTAAGTCATATAATAATCTATAGACACATTGAGTTTGTAAATGAAGAGAGGCAATCTCGTTGCGCTCTCTCTCTCTCTCTCTCTCTCTCTCTCTCTCTCTCTCTCTCTCTCTCTCCATGACAGAAGCAACTCTAATTAAAACATTGAAAACACCCTAATAATAAACTCAGTGCCTTATATTTTTGTATGGCCCCAAACTCATAGGCTTAAACATTTCAGATCTATAACAATAACAGCAAGAAAGGACTGGGTGTAAATCCTGCATGTTTACATTTTTAGTATTTATACCAGTGAAAACCTTGATTTTGTATCAAAATAAAATCAGTATCAAATAAGAATTTATGCCTTGAACATAATATAATTCTCAAAACAAGCTTTTAGTATTACCGAAACAGATTTTTTGCTTAATGTTTCAGAATCTAGTCTTCTAGAGGTCCCCCTTATTTTTGACCTCTTCCCCAGAGAAACAATAAAGCCACAGCTTAACAGTATATCTATTATAATAATTTAAACAATTTAAAATAAATGAAATAAGCCATCTTTAACTTAAATTCAGAATTCCTACATCCGCCACTTTGAGTGTCTTGTTAGAAATTATTTCCCCCACTAGGGGCCTCACAGCTTAAATATTTTGTCTCTTTCTTGTTCTAACATGGCGGGCCTGAGTCACAGGACCCGATCTTGGCGCCAGACCCTAACATGGCGGGCCTGAGTCACGGGACCCGATCTTGGCGCCAAAGACCCTAACATGGCGGGCCTGAGTCACGGGACCCGATCTTGGCGCCAAAGACCCTAACATGGCGGGCCTGAGTCACGGGACCTGATCTTGCCGCCACAGAGCCCACCATGGCGGTCCTTTCAGTCGGTCTAAATTCTTAACAAAATTACCAGTCGGTCTAAATCCCTATGCGTCAGTCATCTAAGTCCGAGAACACAAGACTATACAAAACAGAAACAACGGAAACACAAGACTATACAAAACAGAAATAAGCACCACATAGACAGCCTGATGCATAGACAGCCTGATGCCGCCACCATCAGGCGTCTAAATTCAAGAACCTAGAGCAAGGAAAATCAACATACAATCTGCTGCTAGACGGGCCCAATTTCAGATACCGAATGTCCCTGCCCCTGCTCGTTGCAGAAACCGAATACAGAGAAGAGCCTCCTCCAGGGTCTTCCGGACCCAGGCGGTTTCCACTGCCAGTCAAAACTCTCCGCACCAATACAGGCTCAGTATATAAAAGCACACAGGAACAGCAATGCACAAAACAGAAACCAACAGATTCGAGACTTTACGACCCATCCGCATCTCCTACAAGCACAGACGTCGGTCAGTGACCAGCACCGGAGTCTACTAGGCATCCCTGGCAGACTTACATACACCCCAGAGCGTCCTCTGGGGTCTCGCAGCCTGTGGCCCGAGGGTGTCCCCTCCCACGGCCCCTGTGTCCTTATGGCTCACAGAGGCAGCTGCCCGAAGTGGGATTCCACATCCACTTCCTCTGTAAACACACATACAGACCGCGGAGCCGCATTCAAACACTCAGGACAATCAGACATTGGCCAGCCAGCGCACACACACTTCAGAGGGGGTCCCCTTACCTCCAAGTTGTTTCTCGAGTGTGTAGGGGTGTCCACATTTCCCGGCCCATGCACCAATGAAAGAACCGAAAGAAAAAACGGGGTGCTTCTGCACCCCATGCCTCGGAAACCGGCACACCCCAAAACTCTCACGAGAGACAGACCTGATGCAATTTCGCAAGAGGGTTTTAATTTCCAGAGCTCTGGGGGGTTACTGTCTCCCCAGCAAGGTAAAGATGTAAGCCCGCCCAAGCTGGCTTGCCTTGGTCTTTTATAGACTTATAACAGAACCCGCCTACCACAAGCTTCTAAGCCAATCAGTTCAAACCATCCGAACCTGAGCTCTCTGGCAACCTATCACCCTCTCACAGAGGCCGGAAGAACTAGTTAAATCATATCCGCTTACGTGGCCGCCACGCAGTGTCGCGCCCACCCTCCCCCACTGGCCTTGCGGATTCAAGTGCCCCCCACATGCCCAGGCATGGGGGATTCCTAGCTTATAACCTTATCCTTTCAACACCTTAGCCCCTCAGATTTTTTTCTACCCAAGGGGCAAGCCTAAAATGACACACACTGAGGACTTCCAGAAGATTCAGCAAGAGGAGGAGGTATGTGAACTACCTGGGGAGTTCAGCAGGTTCCTACTGAGCTAGACATAGCTGACGACCTCGTGACCCAAATGTGCTCCCTGCTGTTTAATCAAATGCTTAAAAGCATATGGCCACACGAACATGGCTAGGAGGATGTTTGCAGTCGCTTTATTCACAGTTGCCCAGACTCATTGCCCGACAGCAGCTAAGACACTTGAGGGACTGAATGGAAGACGCCACTGTGCCCCCGGAAGGTAGACTGCTTATTCGGCAACAAAAAGAAGCGACCGCACACAGCCGGCAGGCGATGGAAAGACGCGGAGGACACTGACCGCATGGATCGGCCCAAGAAGCCGGCGGAAAGGGCTACCCACTGTGACCCCCCAACTGCACAACCCTTGCACTGACGTAGGCCTGGGGGATGGGTTCCCTGGATCCCAATTTCAGAAGATTCAGCCCACGGTTGGTTGTCCCCATTGCTTTGAGTCCCAGGCAAGCCTGAAGCATTGTGGTGGTGTGAGCACGGGACAGGTTGGTTGCTTCACGCCATCCAGGAAGGGACACAACGCAAGACACGTCCTTATTTCTTTCTGTCAGTGCACCTGAGCCATGAAGTCAGAGCTCAGAGAACCCAAGCACTCCGCCCTCCCCGCCCTCCTCCCCCAACTCCCTATTTCTGATTTCTGCTACGAGATGAATGAGAAAAGGGTGCCTGGAGGGTGCCTAGGTGAAACCCTGGCTACGTCGAGCAGGGGTGCTGTTCTGTGTTACGCTGTAATAGACACGGGGCGGCGCTGTTTGTGTCGGAACCTGCATTGCACAGCACAGAGAATGAGCCTTTATTGCAATTTGCGGGTCTTAATAAATAAGTCAGTTCTCCGAAAGATGAAAGAGGCTAAGAGTAAATAGGACAGCCCTAACTCCCTAGCACGTAGTGTGTGTGTGTGTGTGTGTGGAGGGGGATGAGCAGAGTTTCTATGTGTGTTACCAAAAATGGCACCCCTGCCAAATGAGAGCTAGCCACCCTTTACGGCCCTAGATGGGCCCAAAGGGGTGTAGCGTCCTCTCGCCGGCTCCCTATCTTAGACCAAGTTAATGATAATCGGTGGCCAAAACCAAGGGCTTGCCCCATCGCAAAGCTTATTTTACAAACGGGGTTTGTGGATCGAACTCACTCACACGCTCATCCTTAGGAAGCGCTCTACCAGTGCTCCTCCCCAGCCCAGCAGTGTTCTCAGTGATGGACTTCCAGTCGGGTCGTTTTTTATAACTCGAAATGCTGGGGCCAACCGGCCATCGTTGGAAATTCGAGTTTTAGACGCGAGGAGGACATGACATAGGGGACCTTCAGTCCGTCGGTCGGGCAATCCTGCCTCCTGATCCTACAAGAAAGGACATGATTGTGGGTGGGAAGTGAGGAGGAATATTAGCGGTGAGGGGTGTGAAGAGAGATCTGCTAGCAGGGAGTGTTTACATACAGAGATGGGACGAGGACCAGAAGCCGCCCGCTGACAGCAGTGTCCCCTGGCATCTGGCAGGGAGCGGCCTCCCAGCCCCTGGGGGAACTGAACAGAAGACACGAGCAGATACAGAGGGGAGCCCTGCTACACAGTACCCCAAAATGCAGTGGGACCCCAAACTCGATGTGAGAGGCGCTCTGACTTCTGAACAGCCTCGCTGCCACACAAGGTCACAGGGCACGCCAAGTAAGGTGCCTTCCAGTTCTGCCGCTGTGACGGAGAGATGGCACTGGCGGAGATCTGCGACAAGAGGGGACAATTAGCCAATTCATTATGTTGACATTTCTGGCCACAGGGCCAGTATTTTACAAAATAAGGCCCTTTCCCTTAACTGGGCTTGTGACAGAGGAAAGTATATTCCCACCTGACTCATGGTGTCCACGTGGCCAGGCCCCATTATTCCCCACGCGGCCTGCCCCATCTGTGTAAGAGGGCTTGTTCTGTGTACCAACCACTCTTGGCATCACTGTAAAGGATTCAGGCGGAGTAAACATAGGGCCTGCTTCCTGTTCTTCATCCAGAAGAGAAGGCTCATTCACGTATAGACGGCGAGCCGGCAAACCTTGGTGGATCAAGAGTGGAGGGAAAGCCGGGCGTGGTGGTGCATGCCTGTAATCCCAGCACTTGGGAGGCAGAGGCAGGCAGATTTCTGAATTCGAGGCCAGCCTGGTCTACAGAGTGAGTTCCAGGACAGCCAGGGCTACACAGAGAAACCCTGTCTCGGAAAAACAAACAAACAAACAAAGAGTGGAGGAAAATGGAGGGAGTGGGGGAGGGGGTCATCTACAAACCAGTTCACAGGAGGAAAACCCTAAGAAGAAGTCTGGATACCAGTTCAACTGAGGAACGAGATGTTCAGTATGAGCGCAGCAGACGAAAGGAGGCCACAAACATCGCCTGGGATGCTCGGAGAGGCCGCAGGACGCAGTGTGTGGTGTTTCAGAGCATGGCTAAGGGGCCAGGTTGTCTGGGTCCCACTTCCGGCTGGTACACTTCAGGCAGTCTGACCTTGGCAAGTTCCTGCCCGCTGCGCTTTTTAGCTTCCTGCTTAGCAGAGTGACGGTACCTGGGTGTCTGTCTATGGATCTCCTGTCGAGCGGTGCTGGATAGCTGTGACCGCCAGCTTGGGACCCTAAAATCACCTGGGAAGGGAGTCAAAATGAGGAACTGCCTTGATCAGGTCGGCCGTGGGAGATGTCTGTGCCGGATTCTCTCAACTGCGCTTATTAATGTGGGAAGACCCAGCCTGATAGCTAGAAGTACACTTGCCTGCTTTAGACCCTAGACTGTGGAAGAGCAGGGAAAGCTAGCAGAGCGCCAGACATGCATGGCGCTCGCGCGCTCTCCACACTAGGCTGTTGATGTGGCACGATGGGTCGCTTCAAGCTTCAGCCAATGGGACTTCCCTACAGTGCTGGATTATCACCCGGGTGGAGAGCCGGGATAGCCTACCACACAGGAGAACCGGAAGTCGGACAAACAAAAGAAAGCAAAAACCCAAAACATAACCAAACAAAACAAAACCCAGAGAGATTTTATTTTTTCTCTAAAGTACAAATCCGTGGCTTTCTTCGAAGAGATGCAATGTGGAGACATTGAATGCCTCTTGGGGAGGAGCTACAGTCAACTCCTTCCAAGCAGTAACTAACCCTAAGTGAGGCATGTTCTTATGGGTCTCTTTCGCCCCAGCAGATCCACCTTTACACTTGTTTATACACCCTTGGAGGTATTTGCACTTGGAATTTCTGGGTCCGGGTCAACCTTCCAGATGAGAGAGGAGGGCTGCCACTCCTGTGGAGCTGTGTGTGCTGGGTGAGCTGTGCCCCTGAAGGACCTCAAAGTCAGTGTCCTGTATGGGCAGGGCCGTTCCCCTCCAAGGAGGCTTTTTTCCTCTGAGTGTCCCTGAGGTGAACCAGTAGATGCCAGTGAGGAGGTGGCCGAGGGTCCCGCCATGGTTCACACTGCAGAGAGGTTTAGGGGATAGGTGGGCATCATAAACCGCCACAGGAGAAAGAGACTGGGCAGGAAGGGTCATGTTGGTCTGTTGTCCCTGAGCCCGAAGCAACAACAGCTGCCAGCACGGAGACATGTAGACATTTTCCAGATGTGAAAGGCAAATCCAGAAGGTGTCACCCCGGTCCCTAGGTCATGAACTGGATTGCATGTCTTCTAACTCCTGGGTCTCTTCTCTGTATTGAACACACTGTGCAACTTGGTTTGATGCCTTCCTTACTGTACCTGCTAGCTACCACGTCCCTGGGTTGTTCTTGTTTGTGTTTGTGGCCACATGGAAGCTAGACCCTACGCTCTGGAAGGCTAAGATGCCAGTCTAAGAACGCCCCACCTCGACTTTGTAGGAGACTATAGCCCAAGTATGCAAGGTGACAAAACGGGACAGGCAAGGCACATCTGGACTCCAGACTCCTCTTGTGGGACTGTAGGAGGGTAGGGGAGAGACCGTGGTTGTTCTTGTCCTGTCGACATGCACTTGAATATATAGTCAGCTAGGGGTCAGTGGAAGAAGGGTGAAGCTTTAGTGTCTGTACTGATATCATTACCCTTCCCCTCCCCCCCATACAATTACTGTGGACTGTGTCATTGCTGAGAAGAAGGAAAGCTTGAATTTTTCCTTAATGAACAGTGGCCTTGGCTAATCAAAAGGAGCTGAGGGGCCTGTGTCTCAGACCCTAGAAGCTTATGAAAACTTCCTCATGGGTCCTTCAGTGCAGGAGACGACATTCACCCTTGGGGAAGCTAGCCTCAACAACAGCAGGACCCCCCCTAGCTACTGAGTCGTCTGTGTCCTGCAGAACCATCGCTCTGCCTCTAAAGGGCAGAGGCATTCATTACTTGCCTGCCGCTATGATAAAATACACGGATCAAAGCAACTTTAGAAAGAAGGGGTTAATTTTGGTTTGCAGTTTCAGAGGGTCAGAGTCCATCATGACAGGGGTATACAACAGAAACAGGAAACCAGCCAATCGCAGGCTTCCACATACACAGGAAACAGAGAGTGAGCTAAGTGGGGCATGTCCTCAGGGTCCTGCCCCAGTGACACACTTCCTCCAGCAAGGCACCACCTCCTAAATGTCCCATAACCTCCCCGCAACAGTGTCACCAGCCGAGGACAAACTATTAATCCATGCGCCTATGTGAGACATCTCATTAAAGCCACCACACAAGGTTACCCCATGTCATGATTGACTCCAGACTTTATCCACCCTGGCAACCATAAGTTTCTGTATAAGCTGCAGAGAGGCGGGACATTGGTGAGGAGGAAAGGCCAGGTGGGGCAGATTCCCAAAGAGAGACAATGGATGGCTACCTGGCGTGCCTCCACCCTCTGGGGTCTGTTTCTATCGGACCGGTTCTCCTTTTCCTTGACCATTGGAAACCCAAAACGCCTACTGATGCTAAACCGCTCCTCCTTTCTTTGTATTTAAGGGTATCCAAGAACTCCTGAGACATAGTCCCTCTCGTGACTGAGTAGATGTGACTAGAGTATTGTATCAGTGAGAGAATTGTGGGATCAAGGAGCAAGATAGCTGAGTCGGTAAAGCACTTACCATTGCACCCACGAGGACCTGAGCTTCATTCCTAGAACCCACATTAAAGAGCTGATTGTGGCGCTGTGTGCTCATAGGCAGTCCGTACACGGGGCAGGGGCAGGCAGGCGGATTCCTAGGGCTCACCGGCTACCCAGCCTCACCTGATTGGTAAGTTCCAGGCTAGTGAGAGACTGTCTCACAAACAAGGCGGACAGAACCTGAGGAACAACATACAAAGTGTGTCCCGTCCTGTGTACACACACACATGCACTTGTGTGCACATAACATTCACATCTACATCCTTATGCACACATGCATGCATACACACACACACATATACACACACTTGCATGCATGCATGCACGCACACACATATACACATACTTGCATGTACATACACACACACACACACACACACACACACACACACACACATGGGAGAGGGGAGTGAAAAGGATGAGAGAAAGAACAACGGTCCAGGACCAGGCATAGATGTAGAATCAAATCCTCTTTCAAACTTGTGCACCATTGCTCAGCCGGTGCAGGGATGCCGTCTCCTGCTAACAGAGGACTAACGACTCTGTAGATTTATGCTACGAAAGAGTCTCGTATGAATAGGCTCACGTTGTTGCTGTGTAATTGTGGAATCCCAGGGACCTTTATCTGATTTCCACTTTAAAAAGTATACCAAAAGAGTAAGCAATCGACCGGTAACTCACCCCATCCTCTCCCGCTCCTTACCCACAGACAGACCATAATAACCTTTTAATTGCTTTGGCGAATGCATTTAATTGGTCGGCTCAGTGGAGACACAAACCACTTCTTTTTTTCTTCCAAAGAATTCTCTGCCACTGAATTATTTCAGCCGAAGAGTGTTGGCTCCTACTAACCCCTCTTCAGTTCAGGCTTGGTTTATTTGGAGTTGCTGCTCTGGGCTCTGCCTGTCCCTTTTAGACGTGAGGCTCCTCCTCTTGCAAGGCTGTGGCTCATGCCGAGGTGGACATAATGACAGAGCCACGAGTAGAGGAAGGAGGTGGGCAGTAGGGAGTAGTTGGAGGACGGAGAAGAGCTTTCAGAACAGACTCACTCCGAGAGCTCACACCGGAAAAAGGCAGCAGCAGGCTCTTTGTCGAGTAGGCCGTTGTCAAAGCAGCTTGAGAACAACTGTAGCCACAGCAGACCTATGGAGGACACTGTGACCCAAGCTGACACAGTCACGAAATAGGTGGCATTTCCCCACCAAGTGGAAAGTTGCTTTTCACCGTGTTCCAAAACGCTGGCTTGGTTTGTGTGTGCGTTACTCTGCATTGCTTTTTCCTGGAAACCCTCCCTGGGGTCCATGACGGCATTCACTCGCCTCCCCCCCACACACACACGTTCACCCGCATCTCACCTCCAGGCTGCAGTCAGGACACACCCCTTTCTCATGTTCAGTGTCACAGCACACTCTCAAGTGCTTGCAGCAATTGATTGTGCAGAACATGAAGCCCAAAGCAGATGGGGCATATGTAGATGAGCTGCTGTTCTCCGCCCTGTAATTCCCTAAGACTGATAGCACGTTAACTTCCTAACCATGCAAGCTGCTTCTGTGCTCTTGGGGACATCTAAACAGAAGTACTGCCGGGAAACAGACTGAAAGAATATGCCGGGATCTT
Source organism: Apodemus agrarius (assembly GCA_964023405.1). Taxonomy (NCBI): domain Eukaryota; kingdom Metazoa; phylum Chordata; class Mammalia; order Rodentia; family Muridae; genus Apodemus; species Apodemus agrarius. Next base: position 37,001,787 of record OZ030026.1, read on the forward strand.
CCATTTTCCTCCTCCGTCCTCCTCCTCCTCCTCCTCGTCCTCCTTGTCCTCCTCTTCTTCATCCTCTTCCTGTTAATGTTCCTCTTCCTCTTCCTTCTCCACCTCTTCCTTTTTACCTTCTTCAAGTACCATTCTCTTGGAGCAGGGAATTAAATACGCTACTTTGAAGTTTGTCTCTTTCAGAGTTCCTGTTACCGATCTCTGTGGAACTGATCACGCGTCCCAGCTCACAGTGGGGTTACATCTTGGTAAAGCCAATCTAACCTGAAAATGTCCTAGGTCACACCCGTGTTTCAACCTGCCTACCCCTAGCTCAGAAGCATAATAGAATCGGGTATCCCTGAGTTGAGTGGCGCGCATGGTAGCTGGCTGGCCAGGAGCTGCAGCCTACGGCCGCTGCCCAGCGTCTCGAGAAAAACACACCACGGATGCCCAAACCCTAAAGCTAAAATATACTTTCTACCGAATAGATCTCATTCTGCCGCATTATAAAGTGACAAACGCAGAAGCCAGGGGCCATTGCGCGGTGGCACCGACACCAAAGGATGATGATTTGGACGATGTAATAGCCGAAGCCGTGATCCAGCCTTCCTAAAAGTAGTCGCTCTAGAAATAGAGCATTCATTTATCAAAACTGAGGTGCCGTTGGCACCAGGTCTTCTGCAGACGGGGAATGCCGTTGACCTGTCTGGGTAGAAGAACAAAGCGAGGCATGCTGGGAAGAGGTTATCGAGCCTTATAGTCGGCCTTCGGAGCCGCTCCTCTCTTGGTCAGTCACTGGTCACATCGCCTCTCCACACAGATATTACCAGACATGTACTATCTCATTGGACTTATTCAATCCTGAAAAAAAAATAAGTTTCCGTTGTTATTTGTTGAAGTGTAGCTACGCTACCCTTGCATAGTCTCACAGGAGTTGTTTCTCACGAGGAGTCTGTAGCAGCAGCATGAATTATGGAAGTATGTAAGAATCAGCTTCTCCCTCTAGCCCACAGGGCGTTGCTCCCCAGAGGATTCAGGCTGGCCATTTAGTAGGAGTGTCCAAAAATCTTCACAATTTGAGAACTGCAGTCAGACTAGCTGAAACGGTCATTCTGTGTGTCTGTCTGTCTGTCTGTCTGTCTGTCTCTCTCTCTCTCTCTCTCTCTTTGTCAACTACTATGCTCACCTCATCAGCATCTTAGCAGACTGTCTGGAAGAACCCAGACCTTCAGCCAAACAGACCTGGATTCAAATGAGTCGCAGACACTTACTAGTTAGTGTCTGGGGTGTGTCATTCCGTGTCCCCTGGTACTACCAGCTCCCTCTTTTTGAGAAAGTCGATGCTACCCGTCTTGTGGCAGTGGCTCTGAAGGCACAAGTGTTTCTTTGTCTTCCCCCAGTCCCTGTTTTGAAACGATACGGACAGAGAGCACACTTGTGTCCGAGCTCTCTGGAACCAGAAGGAACTGTACTAGGAACCGTTCCTCAGCCCGGAGCACAGCAGTTGCTTTATTAGGCATGCAGGCATGAAGGAAATTACTTCACATTTGCTTCCCTTCCTTTATCTAGCCGGTAGCTAGGCGGGAAATGTGGGGCTGGCTAGCCCAGGATCAGGGGGACAGTGCTGGGCTGTAAGGAACTGTTTCACACGGCTCTTTCTCAACCTCAATCCTGGGGACAGAAAAGGCCACAGACCAGGCAGACCCTTCAGTGCTAGGATGCCTGGGACCCCAACCACAGAGGAGGAGGAGGCATATCAGTACCAGGTTGGGCATATCAGTACCACATTCCCTCCATTTTCTCCTGCCCGCCTCCTTCATGGTCTTGGTTTTTTGTTTGTTTGGGTTCCCCCCCCCCCAATTAATAAAAGCCTGGGCCATTGGAAATGAGCGAGTGTGCCAAGCAGCCCTGGAACCTGACAGGACGTTACAAAAATCTCCTTTCATTTTATGTCCTGCCTGTAAGATGTCTGGGTTGAAGGCAAAAAAAAAAACAAAAACAAAAACAAAAAAACCATTCATTAGCAGGACCTGATGAACTCAGCGGCACGCGGGACACCTGCCTCCGGTGAGGAGTTTCAGTGCTGTTCTTTGTCCCCGAGGACCCTCTGTGGCTCAGTTCCTTAATTCAGAATCTTCCTTACGCCAAGGATGAGGCAACAGTCAATTTTGTGGAAAGATCTCTTTAATAGGAAACGAATAAAAGTACCCACGCTACGTAAAATCGACCACTGTGAAACTTGGGTTACATCCCACAGGGAAGTGTATGTGTGATTAGCTGCCTTATGTAACCAGATCGCCTTTGGTAGCTGGCATGGTCCTTTTTGTTGTTCTAAGAGAAAAGTGGCCAAGGCTGAAGCCAGAGCACATGATTTTATTTGAGATTATTTGAAAGTGCTGCAGCCTCTGGAAATGCTCCTCCGAGAGATGGCCCGAGTCAGAGTTTTCACTGTGATTTATGGCTCTTCTAAAAGCTGAATCCCTTTTACCCTATACCCTTTGCTTCCAGAGGCCTCTGGGTATCTTTCTGCTGCTTTGAATCCCATACATTATTTACCCATTGGAGAGGAATATTTTAGAACTGCAAAAAGGAAGGTTCTATAGTGCTTGATGTTGAGTCATTCCCCCAGGGGCAAAAGAGCTGAGACCATACAGCAGGGCCCACAGCCTTTACCCAGCTACGGAGAGAACCCAGCAGAGAGGGTCACGGGACAGAATAGTTCCACGTGGCAGCCCCTTCTGTCAGCCACAGCGCTGGCTCAGAGACTCCTCAGTCCTCTGAGAACCTCTCTGCCAGGTGTGACAGGCCAGGCAAGGCCAAGGTTAAGCCAGGGCAAATCCCCATCCCACCAAGTCAGAGATGGAAGGGAGGGCCCTGGACGTTCGTTCGGCCAGCACAATCTACAAAATCAGCTGGACGGGAGTTACACGCAGCGATGCCGATTGTGATGGAGCCGGGGTGGAGCATCACGGGAGAGTCTGGGGAAGAGGCGCCAACACAGAGCAGCGTTAGGGACGGGGAGGAGGTGACAGCGTCTGCGTGCTTTAAAGGAAACAAAGCCAGCTCCTTTGAAGAGGACTCGGCATACCTATAGGTCATCACAGGAGGACCCAGGGTTCAGAGTCAGCCTCAGCTACAAAGCAGGGCTGAGGTCAGTCAAGGCTGTATGAGGCCCTGCCTCAAGACACCACAGTGGATTGGCAGGCTTTGACACATTCGTACACCGTCTCCACAGTCAGGATAACGATATAGCTATCGTCTTGAAACTTTCCTCGTGGCTCCGTTGTAATTCCTTCTCACCTCCCCGGTCCCGGGAAAACATGGTTCTACTCTGTTGTTATTCGTGAATTTTATTTCCTGCGTTCTCCTAAATGCATTTCTGTACTCCCCCTCTCCCCTCCTGTCTGGCTTCTTCCATTCAGCGTAATTATTTTGAGACTCATTTAGGTTGAAGTATGTTTAGTATGTCATTGATTTGACTGTACAGCAATATTCCACTGTACAGGTATCCCATACTCTGTTTACCCATCCTCACGTTGCGAGAATCATAAATTATGTCAAAGCTGTTATGGATGAAGCTGCCGAGAAAGAAGCACCCTCGTGCATGTGACTGAGGGAACAGAGGTTACTTTTCTCTGTGGTAAATGCTTAGAAATGCAGTTGGAGGAACGAAGGCCTGGCATATATTGGACTTGTTAAGACACCATCAGGCCGTCTTTAGAGTAACTTTCCCATTTGACGATTCCCCCAGCAGTGGGCAAGAGGTCAGTCGACCCACGACCCTGCCCACGTGGTATATAGTTCTCCTTAATTTCGACTTTCTTCCACTGTACTGTGAACACAACGTGCAACCTACACACTATGTCATCGTTAACTAGATCCAGTGCAGTCTGACAGGTGTGAAGGACCGATTCGTCTTTTAGAGCTGAGATCGTACCTGACAAAGGCGCTCCATTTCCCATGCTCGCCCTGCTGCCTCCAGCTCCATGGATGTGACTGTATTGGATCCTCACGCAAGCAGTGTTTTCCCTTCGGTTTGGGGCAGACATCTTCGCCCGAGTTGAGTGGTTCTCAACTGTGGCTTTAATTTGCATTTCCCTAACGACTGATGCACAGTGCCTTCTTGTATATCTGTTCACCACCCCTGTATCATCTTCACTGGAACTATCTGGTCTAAATTTCTGTCCATTTTTTTTTAAATGGGGTTGTTTTGCACCGCATTCTTAGGACACACAACTCCGATGACTCAAGCTGGATCAACCCTGAGAGCATCTATCTTTCACGTTTCCAGAAAACACTATGCAAGCGGCCAAGGGAGGGAAACAACTGAACAGTCCTGTCTAGCTCCTACACCACTGAACCACTACAGTGACCAACTTGGCGAGTTATACATAAAAGCGCAATAGTGGCACTCACATGTCCGTGGAGACCAACAACTCTCTAATTGAGAAATCACGCCTGGTATTGGAAACACACTCAGAGTCTCAGAGATAGTAAAGATGGTGGACCTTAGGAATCTACTACACCTTAGCAGACCAGAATACTTATGTACTGCATTCTCAATCTTATCCTCTTACTCATAGGTAAATGTAGCTTCCATCCCTCATCAGATAAGCTTCTCTTACAGCAAGTGGAGGCCATCACAGAAACCTATGACTGGACACAGCATAGGTCATGGGGAGCTCAGCCCCAGCAGATACATCTGTATCACAGTTCCTGCATCTGCACCTCAGGGAGTGTCAAGGAAGGGGAGGTGGAGAGATAGTAAGAGCCAGAATGCCAGGAAATCCGCTGTGATGTAGGCTCCCCTAGAAATAGCTGCATAAACAAGACGGGACCAAGAGCAGTATCTTTAGATGTGAAATTTGGGAGAGGGAGTGTGGCAGGATTTTCCCTGTCCAGTTACATTAAAATATCAGTGCAGCAGGAGGCCTGTGATTGGACAGGGAAAAGGGAGGCGGAGCGAAGAGTTGCAGGGTCAGGGAGGGAGGAGGAGAGACCAAGATGGAGCAGGTGGACAGGAAGAAGCCGCAGGTAGTTATGATATCATAAAGGAGAGAATAATTGGGATAATTTGTCTAATCTAGGCAGGCAGCTTTTATCATTATCAGTTGGTTCTAAAATTATTGTATTGGCATCTTGTGAATTGAGAATGTATTGATGTATAAGTCTGACTTGTGAATTATAAGCGTCTAGAGTTTTGTTTCTACCGGGTTGCTGGGTGTTGTGGCGGCTGACTGCGGCGTGGACGGTCGTTGCGTGGGGACTGGCGTGGCAGCGAAGGGCACTCGGGAGCTCCCGCCCTGCTGGAGAGAGTTGGCGGGCAGAGAGGAGCCGGATGGAGCGTGGGAGCTTGGCGGGTCTAGTTTTAATATTTCCCGCAAAGGGAGGATTTCACAGGATCCCACCCCTAGACAAAGAACCTCAGTAGCTAGTGATAGTGAGTACTAGGAGACAGGGAGTTCGCTTCCCTCAGGGGTGAGCCCTCTTCCTGTTCTCCAATGCCCAGTGGCCAGCCCTGAAACCATATACAAACACAACATGATATGTTGTGATATGATATATGATATGATATAATAAATACAAACAACAAAAACAATCTCAGCAGAATGTATATATATGTATATATATATATAATCTGCAAGCATATATATATATATATACACACACACATGTAACAAATATGATTAAAGAAAGAGTGACTATTGTGAGATGTGAGAGGAGTTCAAGGGAAGGAACTGTGAGGAACTGCATGGAGGAAATGATGTACTTCTATTTCAATTTTAAAAGTTAAAAAAATAGCCAGGTGGTCGTGGCACGTGCTTGTAATTCCGGCACTCAGGAAGCAGAGGCAGGTAGATCTCTGAATTAGAGGCCAACCTGTTCTACAGAGTAAGTTCTAGGACAGCCAGGGCTACACAGAAACCCTGCCTCAAAAAAAAAAAATAAATAATAAAGAGATAAAGTAGACAACAAATAAAAATGGGGTTCTTTTTCTATTAAGCTCTGAGAAGTCCATGTTGCATGCAAGTCCTTTGTAAGATGTTGTTAGAAAGAGATGATTTACAAATACTTGCTCCCAGTTGGTGGCTTGCCTTATCTGGTGCCTGGGATAGGCCCAGGCCCTGCGTACTGGCGGGCATCCTGTAGCTGAGCTGTGTCCGGAGTTTATGCTGTGTCTTATTCTTCAAAGCACTGAACTCTCAACCCAGATCAATGTTTAGTTTACCAGATCTTTCATGGATAGTGCTTTCATATTGTTTCTGTGCAGTCTGCTCGTCTTAGTTACTGTTCTGTTGCTGTAACAGAACCCCATGGCACCTACGAAAGGAAAGCATTCAGCTAGGGGCTTGTGGTTTCAGAGGGCGAGTCCATGACAGTTGTGGTGGGGAGTCTGGTGTCAGGCCGACAGGCAGGGGCTGGGTCAGTAACTGGGAGCTGCCTTCCAGCCCACACGTGTGAGTGGATGTGGGGAGGAAGGAGAGGGAACCAGAGAGTGCAGGAGAGCGCTGATGAGGAACAGAGGAATGTTCAGAGCTTTTGGACTCGCAAAGCAGATTCTCAATGACACACCTTCTCCCACAAGGCCACACCTTTCCAAATCCTTCCCAAACACTTCCACTGACCGGGACCAAATATTCAGATATAGGAACCCAGGAGGGCTGTGATCACCCAAACCACTGCACTGTCTAAGCCCAGTTAACTCAAGTGTTTGTCTAGGTTTTCTCTTAGTGAGTTGGAGGTCTTTCCTCTCTCTATCTCTCTCTGTTTCTCTGTCTCTGTCTCTCTCTGTCTCTATCTCTCTGTCTCTCTCTGTCTCTCTCTGTCTCTCTGTCTCTCTCTCTCTGTGTGTGTGTGTGTGTGTGTGTGTGTGTGTGTGTGAGAGAGAGAGAGAGAGAGAGAGAGACAGACAGACAGACAGACAGACAGACAGACAGACAGACTATGGACAGCCAGTTAGTTATTTCTGCATCATTTGTTGAAAACCCCATTCCTTCCACTGACTTGGGTTTGTACTTTTGTGTAGATCTGTTTCTGGGCTTCAGTTTATTCCACTGATGTGGTCTATCTTTTTAGTACTATCCACTTCTTAATTTTACAGCGTTAGTATAAAAGACCTGAAACTAGGTAGAGAAATTTGTACAACTTGGTTCTTTTTCAGAATAACTTTTGGCTATCTGGTTCTTTACCTCTCCTTGCGTGTTTCAGAATTGGCCTTTCTCAGCTTCTGTCTCTAAGATGTGTTGAGGCTTTGATTGGGAGCAGTTGGGTTGTCAGGAAGACACGTCACTGGTAAGGAAACACATTTTTATTTCAACAACTGGTCCCTGAGGCTAGCCTGACATTTGAAACATTTCCCACACTGTTTGCGCCCAAGTGTTTTGGAAGCCCATGTATGCAGGATGATGTTATCTGTGGCCAAAGGCGACAAGAAAGAAGAAAATGTTCTCATTCTAGCCCTTCCTTCCTATATGTCACCCTTTCCCATGTCATCCCAGAGACAAAGCAAAAACAGCCCAGGCCTCCCTCGCTAGGACACGACCACGATGCATGTGTCAGCGCTCCCTCGGGTGAGGATGGGCCTTTGGCTGGGATTGAACAGAGGGCCTGTGCGTGCTACACGGGCACTGGACAGCTGAGCCCAGAGCCGCTGCGAGTCGTTCTCTCCCTAGCAGCCAAACACCGATGCCTTATGGGATTCCCCCACTGCTTCCGACAGTCTGTGCACACATGTACGCATGCGCGCAGGTCAAATCCCAGCTGGTCCGGGAGACCCCCGGTGATGATGCAGCCCAGACGCTGAACTTAAGCATGTATGTTCCCCATACGGGTGGCTGGGGTAGGGTGAGGCCACCCGCATGCAGATGATGTCAGGGAGCTGACAGGCAAAGCCACCAATCCCGGATTGTACGGATCTTCCTACCAAGTTCTAAGTATAGTTGAACTTCATAGGCCAAACTGGACACACGTAGCCGGATTTCATCCTCCGCCTCTGAAGGGCAGTGTCTGGTGGATGGGGTCTTTTAGACTCGTGCAGGGCCAGCTCTCTCATCAGCTCCCTAAAGGATTTATCTAACACTGGCTTATTGAGCACTAAACATATGCCAGGAAGCATTTGGGGGAGGATGGCTCCCCTCTCCTGCTCCAATGGGGTTTCAGGTTTGGCATAGAAAAGTATCTCAGGAGTACCTCCTTTCTATTCGGGATCTGTCCCCTGGAGAAGGGTCTGGCTAAGATTCTTTGAAGAGTCCTGAGGGGCTTCTCTGAGGAGGTGGCGTCAGCTAACGACTGCTGAGACTAGGAACCTGCCCCTGGAATATACACCAGGCAGGGTTAGGCAAGCCTCTGCCTGCAGACAGTTACCAGGTAACGAAATCAATTTTGTGGTTACTAAGCCATGATTAAAGTGAAACAGGGTGACACATTGGGAAGGTAGCTCCTTTGTTATGTGAAACTTTTCTTTTCAGTCTCTCGTGTGTATGCACATGTTTCTAATACATCCCTATCTTTCAAAAGAGACAGAGAGATATAGAAAAATATAGAAAAGGTCAGGAGAAAAATCATACCTTCTCCTCATGGCTGTTAAGGGAATTAGCAACATTAATCCAGAGCGAGCCTGCGTTATTTCTGAGGCCCTGCAGGATGGCCACCAGGACTGTGACCTAGGCTGCTTCCTGCGGCTCTCATGGGCCTGGGTGCCTCCTAGGACAGGTGACAGCACACAGCCACCTACCTGGACAGCTGAGCTCTGTTACTAGCTCATGACTGGAGTCAGCAAGTGACTTGATTTCTCTTGTTTCAACTTCACAGTGATACCTGAGTTCGGCTCAGCAGTGGTGTCCAAGCCAACGACGCTTGAGACAGCCCCTAACAATGCCCATGATCCGATTCCTGTTCTGTCAGCAGCCTTGAGCATGCCTGCACTGTCGACCCCCCCGTGAGAACTTGCGGGACTCATGTGTGCTGTTGTTGCATTTTACATGAAGCAAGGCCCGTACCCACTAGTGATAAAAATATCTCCGAAGTCACTTTCCTCACAAAATTGAGATGCCGGAAAGCCTAGGAAGATGCAAGCTTATCGAGACCCGCAGAACTGCAGAGCCAAGCAGGATTCGCCAGTTCCCCTCGCCCTGCTGCGTGGCATGTCCTGCACTTTATCAGGCTAGTTCTGCCTTGCATGAGACTGGAGGACTGCAGCTTCTGAATCCATGGCAACTGTCCCAGAAGTTTCAAAAACAAACAAACAAACAAAACAACAACAACAAAAAAAAACAAAACAAAACACCAAACCTAAACTCTCAAAATATATTGGTAGGAGCTGCTAACGACCAGACACTGTGCAGGGGACGCTGTGGACAAGAGGAATGTGGCCCTGTTAGCTCACTGCAGCATATGCCACAGGCCTCTGCCTGAGGTGACCCGTGTCTGGGCACTTGGGCTTTGCTTGTTTATTGACTGTCCATATAATGTGCAGTTGGTCATTGGTTTGGAAACGAGCCGTTTGGCAAATGTGGACGCTCTGAGACTTTGATCTTCCTGGCGCTTGGTTCCAAAAGCAGGCGTTAATAGAACCGAGATTGCTCTCACGTGTTTGTTTCTTTCCTTCTTTGTCTTTTTGTTGTTGTTGTTGTTGTCTTGTTGTTGTTGTTGCTGCAGGGCTAGAGTCCTGTTGCATTTGCAATCAGTTAAAATATATAAATCTGATGGCATACGTGCATGCATACAGGCCAAAACCTCATGCACGTAAAATAAAATGTGTCTTAAAAAAACAACACAGCCAAAGCCACCAAACCCTTCCTTTTGGGGCTGCACGTAAGCCGGGTTGAAAGTATTCAGCACCTCCCCGTTTGTTTGTTTAAACAAAACCTCAGGCTAGTCTATTACATTTATCCCAAAACAAGTTAACCTTTCTGTTACCATCTCATCAATCTTTGGAGATCACCTGATTGCCGATCACAGTATCAGCACTCCTTCCAGCTTTAGAGGGTAACGTGTTAAGCCTACCTTGCAAAATGGGGCAGGGCACCGCCTCTGACCCTGCATCCAGGAGGCTGAGGCGGGGAGACCTTGAAGGATGGCCTGTGTTATGTAAGGCCCCCGTGTCTCAGAAAGAACAAAGGGGTGGGGCACTGTCTTCTTCCTTTCTCTTGCTGGTACAAGAACTGAGTGTTTTGCCTGTGGGACTGAGGTTGTGTCGCGGTGGGGAAGGGGCTGGCGATTTGCCCGGCCTTCAACCGCTGCCCACTGCAGTCTTACGACCAAGTCACGTAGCCCAGCTGAGCTCCATCAGAGAAACTGATGCCGGAAGTTAACTGTTCTCAGCAGTGCTCATGGTCCGGCCCTTCTTTTGGGAGGCTGCATGCTAACAGGGAAAGCATCAGTCCTCTGGAGTTGCTCCATAATTCATAGGGATGTTGTGGTTTCCCAAACCACCTCTGTAATGGCCACTGAAAATTAGCAGCAGAGATCTTATCCAGGGCGACGGGGCCAGCTTGCTTTCTTCAGCCTGGATATCAGTCTACATATTCATATATTTTAATCAGAAGATAAAAATATGACTTAAAGGAATATTTAAACGTTTTTATAAAAATTTAGAGAGTAGTCACTAATGTGAAATAATGTAATTTCTTTATTTTGAAAAAGGGGGAAAAAACCCTCAGATCTGTGTGTCCAGATGATGTAACTTCCACATAAGCGATCTTTAACGTCTTCTGCAGAGCTCCTGGGAAGGAGCGGTGTGGCCCTCATGCGCGGCTGAGGTGACCCTCTGCCTGCAGTCCAGCCAGCAGTGGGACACTAGCATCAGAAACATCTGTTGGTCACCTCTGCACTCTGAGGAAACAGCAGGCGCTTTGGAACGTAGTCTCAACAACTGCACCGTGTCTTTAAGTTTCAAATGCGGTTTTAAAGGACATGGTTCCAGGAACCCACTGTGGCTGTAACCTGGACACACTTGAGGCAAGGGGCTCCCCCTGCTCCCCTTGGACTGTCGCCATTTCTGTCTTTATGAGCCCCTCCTTCCTAAGATAATAAAGAAAGTTTAGGATAGTTAATGAAGGTGCACGTGGTAATGTTATTTATTTGAATTTATAATGTCCATGTTTTTAATGAAAAGAAAAGAAAGAAAGAAAGAAAGAAAGAAAGAAAGAAAGAAAGAAAGAAATCCTTACCCCAGAGAGCAGCTATGCTCGCCCACCCAGGAAGCAGCTGCACATTTGATGGAAACGAGTTAGGTTGTCAGATCTATAGCAGCTTATTTTTCTGAATAAGAGATTTTTTTTTTTAAAAAAGTTGGGAAACAAAACAAAACAGCAGCAACAATAAAAAACAACCCAAAAAATGCATGTTGTTGCGAACCCAGTTCAATCTGCCTGCCTGGCCCAAGCGCCTGTAGTTCTTGCCAACCATCTGAGCACAAACGCCTGACTCAGCATTTTCCCGCTAGCTCGCTCCTCCAGCATTGTGCAGTGATCATGACCCGTCAGTTCCTCTGTCTCACTCCCCGCCTTCTCTAGAGCGATATAAAGGAGGGCGTGGCTTTTCCAGCACCCCGTGGCATCGAGGCTGAGTGCTGCAAGACCAGCTGCTACCTCCCATCATCTGACTTCTCTTGGCTTTCCCATACAGATCCTGCATGTGCATTAGAGGAATCCAAGCTATACTGAAAGGGAAAAGGGGGGGAGGGAACCTCACAAAGTCTCTATCATCATCATTAAGAGAACATTTGTTCACCCATGGAAATGGTGGGATGGGTGAATGGATGGATGGGTGGATGGGGTGGGTAGGTGGGTAGGTGGATGGATGGATGGATAGATGGATGGATGGATGGGTGGATGGATGATGGGTGGGTAGGTAGGTGGATGGGTGGGTGGGTGGGTGGATGGATGGATGGATGGGTGGGTGGGTGGGTGGATGGATGGGTGGATGGGTGGGTGGATGGATAGGTGGATGGATGGATGGATGGATGGATGGGTGGGTGGGTGGGTGGATGGATGGGTAGATGGATGGATAGGTGGGTGGGTGGATGGATGGATGGATGGATGGACAGATGGATAAATGGGCAGATGGACAGGCAAAGTGAAATGGGGTGTTTTTAATAGAAGTGCAGTCAGGAGCTTTATTACAGACTATAGGAGCTATACCTTACAGCCAACAAGAGATGTAGTTACAGACTTAAGAGATGGTCTAGAAAAGCCAAATTACATGACACGTGCTGTTTTGAAAGTTTAAAAATTATTACTTAATTTTCTCAGACTCACCCAACATCTTAGTTAGGGTCATTCTTGCTGTGATGAAGCGTCAGGACTGAAAGCATCTTGGGGAGGGAGAGGTCGCTTGGCTTCCTCTTCTGTGTCACTGTTCAGCATCAAGGCTGGAGCCTCCCCCCTCCCCCATCAATCACTAATTAAGAAAACACCCTGCAGGCTTGCCTACATCTGGATCGTACTGAGGATCCTTAATTGAGGTTTCCTCCTCTCAGATGACTGACTCTAGCTTGTGTCAACTTGACATAAAACTAGCCTCTCCTCCCTAAGATGATGGGGTGGGGACAGGGAGGAAACTGATTGAGAAAGAATTCTGACCTTTGAGTAAACAATTTTTCATAGTAAGAAATGCTATTTATTTCTTACAACGTTGGAAGAGGGGAGAAGAACTTTCTAGTTGTTTTTGTGGTGGAGCTAGTGTTGCTGTTCAATTCTCTCCCCCTCTGGAGAGTACTCCAGAGTACACACACACACACACACACACACACACACAGCTACATACATGAATGTTGAGCTAAGGCATCCTTTACAGTCACTCTTTTATCCCAAAGCATCAGGGGAAGGACTGCTGTATGCAAAGCATTGTTCTGGGTTCCTGGATGGGCGCGTCACTAGGCAAATGGACAAAACTCTCTGCTCCACTGGAGTTGACTGCTCCAGGGACCTTGAACAGGGCCAGAGAGGGAGAAACTACAGCACCACAAAGACATGGGCGAGAGGTTAGAAGGTCACAGGTGGACAAGGGACATCGAGAGGAAGTGGGACGTGCATCTGAGAGCTGGGCAGGTGGTTCCGGCTTGATGAGAAGTCCCACTTGACGGAGGACGTGTCGCACAGAAAGGGACAGCTATGGTAAAGCTGTCCGTCTGAGGGCAGAGCTCAAGGAAGTCAAAATGGTTAACAACTGGAGCTGTGTCAGTCCTGGCGAGGCTGTGGAAGGTGTGGCTCCCCAAGGACTTCTAAAAGATTTTATACAGTTTTGGGGAAAAAAAAAACTGTAGCAAATATTCACCTCACTGTCTTTATTTTTATTTTTTTCCTTTCAGAAGGTATATGGTCTTTACAAGAAAGAAATGATTAATTAACCAGAAACCCATTCTGAAGAGCCTGCAAGGCGTGCTTCTATTTTAACAGGGGATATATAGTGCTAAATGATTAGTGGTGGACTTAATGAGAACTCAAAAATCACAAGGTCTGAAGAAAATAATAAAATCATTTCTGAAAGACAGCACCACTTTACGGCTCAATGCAGCCTTGGGCGGCGTCTGGCTGTGTCGTTTACAGATGAGTAGTCTGGGAAGCACTAAGTGACTTAGCCCGTGCTACCTGGTTACCTGGTGACAGGCTCATCTTTAGAGACCGCCCAGGCCTGCTAATCCCAGGCCCAGGGCGTAGCCACCCCAGCTCCTGCCCAGTGGACGTAGTGAAAACTCAGTTATTGATGACGGCCTCGTTGTGCTTCCCAGACTTGACAGCTTCCATCACAGTAAGGATGCATTTGTGTTTTTGCAGTGTGGCCCTTCGTCTTTGGAGTTTCAGGAAGATCAAATAGCTGACTCCTCTGCCTCTCTGGGAACACGGGGTATCTGTCCTCTGCGGTTGCCCCTCAGAAGGAAGGTTTCTAGTTGGTTTGCTTTTCAAGGCGCTTCTCTCTTCTCACAGCCTCTGCTGCATTCTGAGTTGGCCTGGAGGTAAAGAGATGCCAGAGCGCAGCATAGATGGTCCTCCCTCCCCATCATCCACTCACCTCATGGTCCTCCCCATCATCCACTCACCTCATGGTCCTCCCCATCATCCACTCACCTCATGGTCCTCCCCATCATCCACTCACCTCATGGTCCTCCCCATCATCCACTCACCTCATGGTCCTCCCCATCATCCACTCACCTCATGGCCTCCCCATCATCCACTTACCTCATGGTCCTCCCCATCATCCACTCACCTCATGGTCCTCCCCATCATCCACTTACCTCATGGTCCCTCTCCAGCATCCACTCACCTCATGGTCCTCTCCAGCATCCTCTCACCTCATGGTCCTCCCCTGCATCCACTCACCTGGTAGTCCTCCCCATCATCCACTTACCTGATGGTCCTCCCCACCATTACTCACCTGATGGTCCTCCTCAGCATCCATTCACCTGATGGTCCTCCCCTGCATCCACTCTCCTGATGGTTCTCCCCTGCATCCACTCACCTGATGGTCCTCTCCATCATCCACTCACCTGATGGTCCTCTCCATCATCCACTCACCTGATGGTCCTCCCCAGCATCCACTCACTTGATGGTCCTCCCCAGCATCCACTCACTTGATGGTCCTCCCCAGCATCCACTCACTTGATGGTCACTCTCCAGCATCCTCTCACCTCATGGTCCTCCCCAGCATCCATCAACTGAAGGGCAAGCAGTCAAAAGCAAAAATAAACCCTGACTCCAAATCACCAGCAGTGTATAAAGTTCCGAGACGTGTCAGGCAGGGAAGGGTCTCTAGAAACCTTCCATCTTGCATATCTCAGACCCCTGCGCACTAGCCACCAACCCCCTTACTCCTCCGTCCCGGCTGCCGCACTGCTCTCGCCCCTGTGAGCTGGTCAACCTTAGCTCCTCCCTGTGCATGCAACCACACAGTGCTTGTCCCTCTGCGGAGAGGCCGTGTTTACTTCGCACAATGTTCCCAAGATTAGCCCACGTGTCAGAATTTTACTTCTTTTGAAGGCCAAATAGTATTCTGCACAAAATGTTGGATAACCAAGTTGGTACCAGAATTCCCCAAAGCAACACTCCCAAACCACAAAATAGGAGCCAAGTCTATAAACTTGAAAATTATGCAAGGGGGATAAAATTGTTTATATAACAAAGGTTATGTTTATAATTCGAAAGTATGATGTTAAATAGTATGAAATAATATATAACCGGTTCTCTAAATGTAATGACATTGTTCTAAGGAGACAATAGGCAGTCTTGACCTGAAAGTACTCAGAGACTATAGCAACCGTGAACATCTCTTGTAAGAAATGGCCTTTTGATAAAACCAACCAGTTGTCACACTTTAAAACTATAGACGCAGGAACAAGAGAGCCATGACTGAAAACCAGTCGCAACCCAGTCGCAAAGGGCGCCTTCCTGTTGCCTTCACCCAGGGTGGGGCACGGGATGCCGACCACCAGTTGAGAGTCAGGAAGATACCAGGCACCCCACGAAAGCAACAGAAATCAAGCATTGTGGGGGGCGGGGGGAGGGGGTACTGTGTGTGTTCCAGATTGTTCGAGGGGGAAGGTTTCCCCAACCCTTCAAGTGTTTATAATCTTTTTCCTTGGTATCATTGTATTAAGTATTTAACTGCGAGTTGAGAGGACATCCGGGGTCTTATCTCCCAATATAACTAAAAGCAGTTGGCGGAGGGAAGTTCTTCTTCCACTTTGAATGTCCTTGAGATCCTTGCACCTTTGGGCACAGCGTGTAAGGAGGGCTCCAGACTTGATTTCTTCTTTGTGCTTTTTTGTGGATTTTGATTTTTTTTTTTTAATGAGCTCAAGTTTTTGTAAAATCGTTGCTGTTGATTTATTGACCAGCAGTAACATCTTCATTATTGAAGATTGCCTCGCTGGTCCTTTTTAAGTTGCAGAACTGACAAATACCGAAATGGTCTTCGACGCTGCCCCCAGAGTCTTGGCAGTTGACGGTTCAGGGGTCGGAGACAAGGGCTGTGGGACCCAGCGCTCTTCTGGCAGGAATCCTTCGTCTTCTCGTTGAATCAGAAAATGAAGCAGGGGCTGGGGACTGTGGGGTAATATGTCCGCGCCCAGCAGTCAGCGCCGTCATCTCGGGCGCTTGGAGTCCCTCTCAAACTGCCCTGGGGCTCCAACGCATGCGCACTCCAGGCCCTCCACCTTTGCATGGCTTCCCGCTTCTGGACCTTTTCCCGCTGAGGTTTTATATTGAGGCCACCAGGAGAGAGGAGCTGTTGGTTTGGCCTCGAGCCCCCACCCCACCCCAACCCCTATTCAAGGGGAGCAGCACTCACAGCTTGGAGTAGCACACTGGTTGGCCCCCACCCCCAGGCTGGTATCGAGGGGCGTGGCTTTCAGCCAGAGTTCTTGGTATGATTTCTGTCAAAAAGAGACAGGAAAAAAAAAAAAAAAAAAAAAAAACTGTGACAAAACAATGTGTCTGTGAGCATGATACATGTTTGTCTGTTTGTCGGTCTGCATACACAAGGAGGAGGAAATAAGTGACTATCCATGGATGTTTCTTCTTGGCAGCTTTTCTCCGCTCTTCTGCAGTGAACTTTTAGAGACAGTAAGCGGTACTGTTCGACCCACCAAACCGAGCAAGACAAAAAGACCCGGAATAGTCGCCTGTCTGCCCCGCCCCATTCTCAAGCCGTCCCTATCTGAGGTGCCTTCTGTATCCAACGCCCTGTTCTTTTCTCCTCCTCAGGTGACTGGATGTCTGGAATCCCCTCACACATCCTCCACAGCTCCCCGTCGGACCGGCAGATTAACCAGCTGGCCCAGAAGCTGGGCCCCGAGTGGGAGCCCGTGGTGCTGTCTCTGGGGCTGTCCCAGACCGACATCTACCGCTGCAAGGCCAACCATCCCCACAACGTGCAGTCGCAGGTGGTGGAGGCCTTCGTCCGCTGGCGCCAGCGCTACGGGAAGCAGGCCACCTTCCTGAGCTTACACAAGGGCCTCCAGGCGGTGGAGGCCGACCCCTCGCTGCTCCAGCACATGCTGGAGTGACCTGCAGCCCTGCCGCTTGCCGGGGCCTGGGTTCCCAAGTCACACAGGCGGAACCTGACTTTACTCAGCGGGTGGCTTCGTTCTGGACTGGTGTTTCTCTTTTCACTGATTCTTAGATGGAAAGAGAACATCTGGATTCTACTCAGGATCAGGCCTTCGATCTCCCACATTGGCTTTAATTGCTTGAAGACTGCGTTGACCTAACTACAGTTTTGAACTTCGTGGCTGCCCTCTAACGGAAGGCCAGAAAAAACACAAATCAAAAAAAAAAAAAAAAAAAAAAAATCATGCTACAGCATCAAACACAGGTGTCCTGCGTACAAGGCAGCCATACTTAGGTTGCCTGGAGACTGGACTGTGGACTTAGCTCTTCATAATGATGATGATAATAAAAAATGAATTGTGGTGTAGAATGTGCCTCTTTCATGAGAATGTATTGTATTACACACACACACACACACACACACACACACCACTCTACTGTTGCATAGACTACACACACACACACACACACACACACACACTCATACACACCCCACTCCACTGTTGCATAGATAGAATACACACACACACACACACACACACACACACACTCATACGCACACCACTCTACTGTTGCATAGATAGAATACACACACACACACACACACACACACTCATACACACCCCATTCTACTGTTGCATAGATAGACTACACACACACACACACACTCATACACACCCCACTCTACTGTTGCATAGATAGAATACACACACACACACACACTCATACACACCCCACTCTACTGTTGCATAGATAGAATACACACACACACCCATACACACACACTCATACACACCCCACTCTACTGTTGCATAGATAGAATACACACACACACACACACACACACACACACTCATACACACACCACTCTACTGTTGCATAGATAGAATATACACACACACACACACACACACACTCATACACACCCCACTCTACTGTTGCATAGATAGAATACACACACACACACACACACACACACACACACACTCATACACACCCCATTCTACTGTTGCATAGATAGACTACACACACACACACACACACTCATACACACCCCACTCTACTGTTGCATAGATAGAATACACACACACACACACACACTCATACACACCCCACTCTACTGTTGCATAGATAGAATACACACACACACCCATACACACACACTCATACACACCCCACTCTACTGTTGCATAGATAGAATACACACACACACACACACACACACACACACTCATACACACACCACTCTACTGTTGCATAGATAGAATACACACACACACACACACACACTCATACACACCCCACTCTACTGTTGCATAGATAGAATACACACACACACTCATACACACCCCACTCTACTGTTGCATAGATAGAATACACACACACACTCATACACACCCCACTCTACTGTTGCATAGATAGAATACACACACACACACACACACACACACACACTCATACACACCCCACTTTACTGTTGCATAGATAGAATACACACACACACACACACACACACACACTCACTCATACACACCGCACTCTACTGTTGCATAGATAGAGGGTGTAAAAATGTGGGAGTGGAACCAGATGGATAGCAGCCGTGCAGTGATGGAAGTGAATAACTCAGGCAGGATGTACAGAAGAAGCACGAGACACCGAATTCCCTGCAGAGCTCAGGGAGAGAGCAGAAGCCCTTCATCTTAACAGATTACGTGAGGAATCTCCGTCCATTTAGTAACGGCATTGGATCAGAGACAAAGGCGCTCAGAGTTTCCCCGAGGTCCGAATGGCTGAAGCCGTGGAGTTCCTGAGGGGAGCCACGGGTTTTCTAGCCTTTCACCAACAGCACACAGTGTTAGCCAGACACGTTTGTAATCCCAGCTAAGAGACGGAAGCTGGCTGAGCAGCCCAAGACCATCCTGGGCTGCGCGGTGAGTTCCGGGGTTAGCTTCAGCTATTAGCAAGACACCCCGCTTCCCCCAACCCCCCCCCTCTATGTCTCAAAGCCACCGTCTCAAAGCAAATAAACAAAAATTGACCATGTAGGGTTTCTAAAAGGATCCTTTCCAGGGCTTGTTCATTTGTGTGTTCTCCTGTGAGGCACATATGCAAGGGCCACCGGCCCCTTCTTTACAGGCAGCAGGACCCGTGGAGGCTAAGGTAGAACAGGGTTCCTCTGTGCATGGGTGGATTAGAGGCAGGCAGGCTTCTATCAGAGAAAGACATAAAGAGCTCTCGTAAGGGCGGTGGGTGTGGTTCTGTTGGGAGGGTGCTTACCAGGCATGCTCAAAACCCCGAGTTCCATCTCAGCAGCTCATCAACTGGGTGTAGTGAGGGAAAGCCCCCCCACCCCACCCCTCCATGGTCTCAGCAGTACAGAGGTGGAGGCAGGAGGATCAGAAGTTCAATGTTGGGGCCTGGAGAGATGGCTCAGCGATTAAGAGCACCGACTGCTCTTCCGAAGGTCCTGAGTTCAAATCCCAGCAACCACATGGTGGCTCACAGCCATCCGTAATGAGATCCGACGCCCTCTTCTGGGGTGGCTTTGTCATCCTCATCTCCACAGTGAATTCAAGCCAGCTTAAGCTATGTGAGACCCAGTCATAAACAGCAAAGCCCGCGTGAAAGATGGCGAGTAGACATTTCCTTTAACCTCCGCGATGACCAGAGAGCCCCGTTTTTTAATTCTATAGATTTTCTAAGGAATTAAAGAGGTAGAAGTACCTACCATGAAGCAGGTGCTCGAAGGTGGCAGCGGTGTGCTGACATCCTTTCCGGCGTCTGGTACCCTCTGTTCCTTTACCAAAACCACCAACTGGTCCCCAGTCATTCATTCATTCAACGACGCCACCCCCGAAGCATCGTATACTAGCCACATCCTCTCTCATGTTTCTTCTTGTGGTCCAGTCAATACGTCATTATTTTATAAAGCTCCTACTTTCGGCCACATCTCTGTACCCCGGGGATAGACAGTTCTTCAGGAGACTCTTCCATAAAACCATTTATCATGTTGAACTTTGAACGTATGGCTTTGCCATGTCCCCTCCCTGGGATTCCTGATAGCGAGTTGTCTTGGCTTCGGTCCTCACGTTTCAGTTCCTCTTACAGCCGAGCGAGCAGGGCCGGGCTCTGCTGCTGCTAGTTGGTGAAGGTCCCGATGCTCAGCCGCTTCCTCCTGCCCTTTGTCACGAGTCTGTCCTGCTCAGGGGCACTGCTGTGCTGTCACTAGTGAGGGGTGGGTTAAGAACAGGGCTGTGAAGGGCTGATGCTGACTGGGGTAGCGGAGCTCTGCCCCAATGCCCTTAGGACGCAGGGGGGTGGCACTACCGAGTGACAAGGGCCGCTCCTTGCCCCTGCCCACTTCCTGCAGAGGCGCTTTGGAGGAGACAGGCAGCTGAATCACTGTGTCTCTGTGCTACATCTCAGCTGTCCTGTTTCCCAGGAGGCTGGGAGGGAGCCCTCCGGGGTGCCGTGTGATTCTGCACAACTTCAGAGACCCTCTGCCCCAAACAAAAGTCTGCATGTGCTCGGTGGGACGGCGGGACTTTGAGGCAATAAAAGCAACAAAAGGATGTCCTGCCTGTCGTCTGTCTGTCTGTCTCTCCTCTCCATGTCTCTCTGTGTGTCTCTGTCTCTCTCTCTCTCTCTCTCTCTCTCTGTCAGACCATTTATGTATATGACCATGTCCTTCAACATTTTAAAAATGTGTAACTTCTACGAAATGTTCTCCATGCAAATAAGGTGCACGCCCCTTATGTCATTTCGAAAACCTAACAATAAGCAAAGGGAAGGAAAGCAAGAGTCTCCTTGCGCTCGCCGCAGTCTGTCAGCTCTGCCCTGCTCCGCGGTCCGTGTGCCCCTCCCTGCAGCTGGGGTAGCATTGCCCTGCAAGGCTCTTTCACACTTGGCTTCCTTCACTTAACATACAGCCAAAGGACTTTACAACATCCTCCGCTCTTAGAGCGCACGTGCAAGTGCTAGAGCTTTGGCAGCACCTTTGAAGAGCGGAAAAGCACTTAGCTACTGAGTATACCGACCGCTTTCCCCATCAGGACGTTCACTGGCATGGCGGTTCTTGCTTGACCCTCCCCCCGAGTCTACCCAGAACCAATCCGAGCAAATTAGTGTTCACTGCCTGCAATGTGCTCCTGACATCCTCAAAAAGCAAAGCCTAGCGTGTCTGGACTCTGAGCTTCCCCCTTGCCCCAAGATGTCCTCTCTACCGTCCTACATCTAACTACTGCTGTGTTTCTTTTTTTTTTTTTTTTCAAGAGACTGTTAGGCAAGGGACACTAAACACAGAAGCTGCACATGACCCCTCTGCTTCCTGAGGATATATACACAGTTGCCAGTTGCCAGAGGGGACAGACTGATAGTATAGTTGTTACCTGTAAGTGTCCCTCTAAGTAACGTCTCACCGTCGTTCTCATAAGTAGTCCCAGTAAAACTCATTCTTGTTTTTGGGATGAAACAGATTTGGGTGGAATGGACTTTTTGGTCTGTCCTCTTTAGATGCCCTGTCTGAGGCAAACAGACATTTGTTCAAACCTTTTCAGAAAAGCTAACGTGGCGCCTATGGAGAGAGGCTAATCTCGTCTCTGTTCGTTGAGGACATTAAAGGCTGATCAACAGAGACACAAGCCCTGCTCTCTGGAGCTCACCGGCACACCAGATAGCCAGAGACCGCTAATCGCAACATGGTGGGATCAAGTCCGTGCCTGAGTGCCGAGCCGGTGGGAACTGAGCAAAATGACCCCCTCTTGGTTTGCTCCTCAGGGGATGGGAGGCCTGAAAAGCAAGAAGGCGCCAACATTCAAGTCAACCACTCCACCTTCTTGGGCGGGCTAATTCACATGTGCACAGTAACTGGCCTGTGGGTGCAGAGAGTCTCTAAAAAAGATAAGCTGTGCCTACAGTGGATTTTGGCAAAGGAAATATCTGAGCTGAAATATTTGGGCTACTGAGTTTTGTTTTGTTTTTTTTTTTCCTAAAATTCTTTACCAAGCTAGGGTCCCCCCAAAATGTTAGGCTAAGGCCCCTCCTCCTTCTGGGGCTTGTGCAGTGACAGGAAGTGTGCATCCATCCAGAGGGACTCTCAGGATAAGGAAATAGGAACTGAGCCAGCAGTACACCGCAGAGCATGTCCAGAATCTGGGTGGGAGTCTGACCTAACGCTTGGCTCTCACTAAATGAATCCCTACAGTCGGGGCACAAATTCTTGCTGGTTACAAAACAGTGCAAGTTACTGGAGATCCAAAGATAAATAAGACATAGTCTCTGCCCAGCAGGATCTCAGCCCGCCCGCCGGGAAGGCAGACATAACAGCCAGCGACTATGACACTGCGCAGAGAAGGGAGCAATTAAGTTGGCCACAGAGGAGGTGACACTTGGGCTGAGCTCTGGTAAGCCCGGCCCAAGTTAGCGTCATGGTCCCCCTTAGGGGATATTAGGAGACACCAGAATTCCATTTAACGTATTCTTCATCCAGCTTGACAAATGGCCCTCCTTCCATATGTCTGCAAGATGCATATGCCTCCAGAATGCTATCTCAAAGCCATTAGAAACGAAACACATTGACAAATACCACCCTGTCCCATACCTCTAGATAGCAATGGCGTGCTCAGCCACAGTAGAATCAGGGTCAGGCTTCAAGGGTTTAGTTGTCAGGCATATTTGAGGGTGCTTTTTATAGCACCCCTCTCTCCCCCCGCCCCAACACTTGTACAAATTCAAAATAGATGTTTCAGCATGCAGGGAATGTCTTTAATATAATGTCTTGTTTACTACCCTGAACTATAAACAGCTGAGAGGAACAGGGATTGTCTGTCTTGTTGGCATTTACTGTTCTTATAGGAAAATTAAAGTCTCTCAAAGACACAGTTCAGTGAGCCAATTAAACCTTGTCTCTGCTTTGTTAAACTCACGGGAAACATATGGCAGCGATTCTAATAGCTATTGTTCATTCGAAGCACCAGCTATGAAATCCAGGTTTGGATGCTCAGAAAGAAAGAGCAGATTCAACGTCTTGGCAATAAGCATATATTTCCATCTTATTTCCGTATTTTATCTCTAGCCAGTGCTGTTTCGGGTGTCACATTACGTTCTTGATGGAGAGAGTGTTTGGAGAAAATATGAAACGGGCTGGATGTCATGAAATAATTATCCCCCTTGCTCTTGGTGACACTTAACAGTCCCCGTTTCTAGGGGACAAATTGATGTTGTGAGCCCCTTGCCAGTGCCAGTGACTTCCAAGTGACTTAGCTCAGTGCCGACCCCATATGAGGCTGGATGCCTCCGCATGGCTAAGCTGGAAATAGATGGCAGTGAACTCACACGTCTTGACCAAGGATGAGGCATCTGTGTAGGGGATATGTCTTTGAAGGCCCAGAACATCTGCAGTAGAAAGTGGTTCCTCTCCATCAAAGGGCACAGATTTCTTCCTTTACAAATATTAGAAAATGGTAGAGACTCTCTTCAGAAAAATACACATGAGCATTTGCATACTCTGGTGTGCGCAGACGTGTACATATAATATTCTACACAGACATGTTGACATATGGTTCTGAAGGAATTTTCAGTACTTCTGAATCCGATTCATTCTTCCCAAGAACAACTCATGTGAACCCTGGTCCTCCTGCACCAAACTATTCTACCATGCATATTTTTTTAAAAACAATATTGGGAGGCCTTGAGTTCAGTAGAGTGAAGCTGTTTGTATTGTATTACACAAGGGTATAAGCCACTGTGAAGGTGTTGAGATAAAGGTAGAATCATTAATCTAAATCCAGATCTTTATATAACTGACCACAGACCTTTTCTCTTATGGGAGTCTTAGGCTGACAGCCCTCCTGGACCCACCTCTTGGCAAAGAAGAGTTTACAGCCATGAAATGTATGTCAGTCTCTGCCTCCAAGGGACTTTCTGCCTTTGCCTCATCTCTTTAGAACCAGAACTCCTCAACAAGGAAGAAGTGTTTTATGCTTAGCACACTGAGAATGGCTGGTTTCATGGGGGAAATCAGAGAAAACAGAGTCCCATTTACTTCATATACTGGGAAATTGTTCCTAACAATAACTTTTTGTGCCACCATCTGCTTGAATCTCATTTCTTTCAGCTTCTGGGAGCAGTTATTTTTCTGCTCAGGAAGCTAAGCTAAGCTGTCTTTCTGCTGAGGGAGCAGACCCTTTGGATGTCTGTTTTCTGTTGTCAAGACATCGTCTGTCACTCAATATTGTCATCTCCTGCTTCCCAGGGGACATCTTGTGTTAATGGCTATAAATAAACCCCAACACCCCTTCTCTGAAAGTGTCAATGACAAACCGTACTGTGCTGGTCAGTCAGCATAAGATCTTGCTCAGGCTCAGGGTAAGACCATTCATTGAGGAAGAATGGAGTTTTTGGGTTTTTGGAGGAAGATAAGTAAAGACTTACTCTAAACTCCATACCTCCCACCTACCCTAAACTTCAGTGGCTAGCAGTCCCAGCTAGCCCCTGCCAGACATCCCTGATCACCTGTCTGTAGGAGTATCCACAGGTCCCAGCTCCTCCTGAGACCTGGATGCTGGGTTCTCCTCTCTCCAAAGCATGGGAAACGCCCCTCTCTCCTTCCCTGCAGCTCCCTTTTCCTCCAGGTAGCTGGATGACCCGTCTGTACCTTCTACCCAGCAATTGGTCCATGGCTTTAAAAAAAAAAAAAAAAAAAAAAAAAAAAACTGGCAGATCAAGAACCAACTGGGGAACAGGACCTTCGCATAATTTTAAAAAACCGCCCCTACAAATGAGTGTCAGAGCTGCTAGTGAAAGGCACTTGATCATGTACCTCTTGAAGACTGCTTACACATGTATAATTAAAGGAGAGATGGATCCTAGCCACATATTGACCACAAACTGTGAAAGTCAAAGTACACTATAGAAGGATGTAAATTTGTTTTTCAGGCTACTGTAACACGGAGAAAGTTTGTTAAGGAGGAAAAGCTCAGTGGGAAGCATCTTAAAGTTTTATGGGGAAACCGACTGAACAAAGGAATTATCGTGGTGTCTTATGGGAAAGGAAGGTCTTGGAAGGGTCTTATGGTGTCTTATGGGAAAGGAAGGTCTTGGAAGGGTCTTATGGTGTCTTATGGGAAAGGAAGGTCTTGGAAGGGTCTTATGGTGTCTTATGGGAAAGGAAGGTCTTGGAAGGGTCTTATGGTGTCTTATGGGAAAGGAAGGTCTTGGAAGGGTCTTATGGTGTCTTATGGGAAAGGAAGGTCTTGGAAGGGTCAAGGGGTGAACTGTCTGTCTTTCATGGTGGCTGGTTGGTGGATACTTTTCTATTATACAATAAAGGATTTCTCTCCTTTGTTTTGGCACATATTTATACTGATCTGTGAGTCACCATATTGCACTCACTAGTCACAAAGTGTATGATAGATCTGAATTGGTGATTAGCTTGTGAAATTAGTGAATCTTAACCCACCACCTTTCACTTAATAATTATAACTGCTCTTGGTGGGCACAGGGCTTGGATAAAGTTAACAGTGGTAAAAGCAAGTTTCATTGTTGTTTTGCTGTTTTTGTTTGTTTGTTTGTGGGAACAGGATGGTGGTTGAGAGGCGAGAGAGTCACATGACAGATCCCAGGACTCAGACTCCAGAGAGCACCATCAGGGTGCAGATCTAAGCATATTGCCCAGCACATAAGCTTATATACATTGTTTGAGCCAATTGTATCTCTTCATACCGTCATCGTGCCTCAATGAAAGCCCTACCCGATGAGGTAACTCAGAAAGGGGGGAGGGGCGTTGTCACCTGTTAGGACTTCTGTGAAGATGTGGGAAGCAGGGACCACCCTCGCCTTACTTCCTTCCCTCCCCTCCCCCACCCCCATCTTGCTGGTGTTCGGGAGCCATCTTAGGTCTAAGGCTGTGTTCGCCAGATCAGGAGTCTCAGGAGCTGTGCCGCCTCGCTCTCCATCCTGCCTTTTCCCTCACAGGGTTGACCTCTACATCCCCCACAGTTGTTTGTTTTTAAACTTTTATGGCCTGGTGTGGTGTGAATATCATTTGTCCCCAAGGATTCATTTGTTGGTAGCGTGGTCCTTGGTATGGTGATGTGGGAAATGAGATCTTTAAGAAGCAGATCTTGTGGAAGTCTTTAGGTCCTTGAGAGCTCTTCATGAAAAAAGAAATTAAGAACCTTCTAGTGGGATCCTGGGTTTTTCAAAGGGGGGAGTTGTTACAGGATTAAGAATGACCCCAGAATTCATCTTTGTACCGAGCTCTGGTTCAGCAGTAGATCTTTCCCACTAGCAAGCTCCCCTGCTGTTAAGCTCAACTCTGCCAGGGATAAATCAATGGAGCCATTCCAACCTTGGCCTTTCCATCTCCAAAACTATCATCTAAACAAACCCCTTTCTTTATAAACTTAGCCTTCTCTGGATATTTCATTGTATTAATTCTAAACGAGAGCCTGAAACAAATTTGAAAGAAAAAATTCAGCCTTGTAATAGTTGCGTATGAGAGAAATCAGAACCATGGCATTTTACAAGCCCTGATCCATAACAGACACTCATGTTCCTATTTAATTTAGGAAAGGAAAAACAAGTGGCCTTCATTGCTAATGCTAAATCAATGAAAGGAAACAACTCTTCTTACTGTTCTACAAACCATGGAATGATTTTCAGTTTGGGTCAATCATAAAAGCTTTTTATATAACTTTCAGAAATTCATTCCACATGTATTTACCCATGTACTAAGCACCTTCAGTGCACCAGGCAGGATCTTCAGCAGTGAGCATAGGCACTCAAAGCAACTGTCCCAAGTTTCTTCCCAGGAGGAGCTCCCCATTCCAAGAAAAGGAACATAACCAAGAAACTTCTAGAGCCAGAGGAAGGACAAGAACTACTTCAATGTGTCAAAGAGAGAGAGCCTCATGAGAAGGCAGCATGCCGGTGTAGTGACTTATGCTTGTGGTCCTAGCACTCTGGGGGACTGAGACTAGCTAGCCGTTGGCTCATTTGCTGGGAAACTCATCAAGCAGCATTTTTCTACAAAACATTTAGAAAATATAGAATAGAGCAGTGCAGCTCCCACATGGAGGTGAAAGTAGTGGAGCTGTTTAGAGACCATGTGTCCCCCACACCCAGAGGATCCCACACACCCAGAGGGATTTCCCCACCCTCAGAGGGATTCCCCACACCCAAAGGATCCCACATACCCAGAGGAACCCCAACACCCAGAAGATCCCCCATGCCCAGAGAATCCCCACCCCCAGAAAATGCTGAACACCCAGAGGATTCCCTCACACCCACAGAATCCTACACACCCAGAGCTTAGTGCCAAAGGCAACTTGAAGTAACGCAATGGCATCCTAGACAGATCTGTAAAAACTCACAGCAAAGAGCAAACTCACTGTGCAGAACAGTGCTTGAGATGGGTCTTGACCTGGGGCTTGGCAGAGGTATGGAGTAAGTGGAAATGCTGGGGCCATGTTAGTTAGAAGGTAAACCTGAGGCAAATTGCCCACAGCCCCAGCAGCCAAGAGTCTGAAATAGGTGGATCACAAGTCAAAATCCAACCTGGGATACACAGTGAGTTCTAGGCGTGTGTAAACTCCATAGTGAGAGCCTACTTCAAAACAATGCATGTGTTAGCCGAGGGAGGAAGACGAGGGTAGACCAGACCCTTGAAGATGCTCTTGAGAAGACACCAGGAACAGCTGTGTGGGGCTGACTTTCTCCTCCCCGCATATGTGTGTTGGGGGGAGGGTGGGGCGAGGCAGGTTCACTTGTTTTTTAAAACCAGGCGGGAGTTTGGATCACACCTTTTAGATTAACACTGCAAGAGGCAACGTCTCAAACCCTTCAGGTGCCAGTTCGCATTTGATCCCCAAAATGGAAGAGGGGACTACTTCTCACACTTACCCGACGCTGGACTCCTGCTTCGATGGCACCACCTATGAGTATCTCAGGAAATATTTGTTTCACAGACACACCGAGGTCAAGGCTATTCGGCCTTGGAGTGCAATGGGAAAGCTAGTAGCTCACGGGTTCCAAAAATAGCCAAGACTCTTTAAAAGTCACAGAGAGTATCTCAAGTGATATTTAAACAACAGTAATTTATTCTCCTTACCCACAATCCGTCTTCACCAGTGTAACGCATCACAGTACAGAACACTTGCAGAGAGACATATGGTTTTCTGAGTCTGCCTTTCGTCCTTTAATGATGGATACATCTGTCACATTTTTCACTCCTATGACTCCGATGTCCTTGCGAGTTTTCTCCTTTTTTTTTTTTTTCCACACTGCATCTAACCCAAGCCATAGCTTGTACTGCTTGCTCCTCAATGACCAGTGGGCACTCTCTCCAGTTTGTATCAGATGCCAGGGGGCACCCATACTCAGGAACAGACAGGAACTGGGTTTTCCTCATAAAAGGAACTTTCTCTGGAAGCCTGTCTGCTGCCCCAGGCATTTGCTGTCTGTGTTCGTTCTCTCCACTGTCTTCTTATTTGCATTCTCGTTTCCTTACCCGGAGCCTCCTCCACTGATAACTGGCCTCAACTTTCATCTTCCATTTGTCTTTCTACTGCAGTGTCTATTAAAGCCTCCATTTCAGCAATGCATCCTAACTAGGAATGGTACTACACACAGAGACATACGTGCGTACACACACACACACACACACAGATACACATACACATACACAGAAACACACACATACACACATACACATACACAGAGAGACATGCACGTGCACACACGCAGAGATAAACACACACAAATACGTACAAAGATGTACACACATACAGAGACATGCACATTCACACATACAGATGTATACACACAGATAAACACACACAGATACACACACACACAGATACACACACAGATATACATGTGCATTCACAGACACAGAGATAAACACACAGAGACACAAACACACAGATACACACATGGGTGCACACACAGATATACATACAGACATACATAGATATACACAGATACACACACAGAGATACACACACAGACACACACAGATGACATAAACAGAGATACACACAGACACACACAGACTCTCTCTCTCTCTCTCTCTCTCTCTCTCTCTCTAATACATGGCATTTAGAAACACTTAGAGACTCTTCTTTTTTGCAGTGAGAGTTGTCACCATGCATGTTGGGAGGAACAGGAGTGTCAGAATCTAGGGCTATCCACTATACTACAGATAACTGTATATGATCAGCCCAAAGCGACAGTGACACTATAATGTTAGCCACCATGTTGGTTGCCTTATCTAACCAGTGCAACCTGACAACGTAACCCAAGAGAAGAAAAGTTTATGTTGGCCCACAGTTTCAGGGGACACAGTCCATCATGGAGGGACATACGTGCTGGTGGCCATCGGTGGCAACAGCTCTTCAGAGCATGGCAGATCAAGAAGCAGAAATTAAACCAAAAGTAGACCCCAATTCTAACCCTCAAGAGCTGTCCTCCGTGACTTATTGTCTGCAGGGGGGGGGGCATGTCCCAAAGATTCCCTGACTTCCCCAACAGTGCCCCAGCTGAGGACCAAGTGCTACGGTACATGAATCCATGAAGAACATTTCTCAGTCAATCCATAACCACTGCTGCGGCTGCTGTCCAGTACACTTTGATAATATTCAGTATCTAAAACACAACCCATGCTGACACTCACTCGCTTCTTTTCTGGGGACATCCTGTGATCCCACAAAACCTTTAGGTTTTGATGGGGACATTGGCCTTATATAAGCTTTCTCTTCTGAACCACAAAGGTCTAAGCAAGCACCATGGGGACTCCTCAGCTGGGCATTATGCAAGCAAAGGGGATGTGTTTGAAGACCCAGAAACACTCCCTGCTTTATATATATTATATAAATATATATAAAAAGAGGCCTACCCCTTAGCAAAATCAACAGCCGTGACCCAGGCCAACTATCTCTTTACTGGTTCCCAAGTCAAGCATAAAGAGACGAGGCTGACTTGGCATTGTGTCAAGATCCCATCTAACCTAGTTCAGAGTCTACCATACACACAGTCATGGCTATCCAAGTCTGCACGAAGGTATGAAACCATGAACGAACGCGTGTGAGGTTAGTCCTTCCAGTTCAGTTCTCAACGTAGAAAAAAAAAAGCTTTCCTAGAACACACAGCAACCGCTCCCCTCCCCCACTCCCCTCCCCCGATCCCTCCCCCACTCCAGGGACCGGTGGATTAGTAATCCAGACCGGCACTAGAACGTGTCCTGCTCCGTCTCACCTGGCTCATCCTGCAGGAGCTAAATATTTCTGTACAGTGGGAAATGGAGGGGGCAGGGCTCAGGGGAAAGAACAATCGTGGAACTCCCGGTAAACACCGGGCCGTTAGAAGGGATTCTAAGCAAGCGTGAGTGTCCTTTCATAACCAGAACCTGCAGCCGATAAAAAGCGGTGACTCTTCGCTTGATGGACAACCAAATGCAGCGTAAGCTTGGTAGCTCTGCCTTTATCCTGTGACCTGGGCTTTGGGTCAGATTCCTAATGAATTTGTCACATAGGCATGCTATGAAGCCCTAAGGGGTACCTGCCTAAAACCCGGTGACATGAGGCCGATTAGCTTTAAATTTCCTCACCTACCTCACCCCCCTTTCAAAGATTAAAGTACAAAGGTAAAAAAATAACTAAGTTATTTTACTGCTATTTTTTTTAAGACATCCTGTTCCAGACTCCACCCCCTCCAACGTGACCCCAAATCTGCAGTTCCTGCATTCACCCTGAATTCCGGAACCAATGGAGCAGCATAAGCAGATCATCCCAGGCGAGATGGTCCTCCTAAGTGGATCTGCCTCCACGCCCAGTGGGGAGCAGTCATCCCTAGGGACCTGGATTGTCCCTCAACTTCGATGAGGAGATCTCTGAAGCTACTTTTCAGAACCAGTGATGAGATGACGATGAGTTGAGCCCCAGTTTGAGCAAGCCTGCTTAAACATGCCTCCTTCTTGCCTCACACCTGTTCTTCTCTACTTAGAAAACCTACTATCTGCACCCCAAAAATGGGCTGGAGCGCTTGATCTCCATCTTTCTGCCGTGGCCTTGGTGATAAAATCCCCCCATCCTTTTGTCTGTCTTTGGGGGTTGGGATGTGTATATGTGTATGATATGCATACAAGTCTCTCTCTCTCTTTCTCTCTCTTTCTCTCTCTGTGTGTGTGTGTGTGTGTGTGTGTGTGTAGGCCAGAGGCTGATGTCAGGTGTCTTCCTTGACCATAATGTGGATGTGGATGTGGATGTGATATGTGTGCGTATGTGCATGTATGTGTGTGTGTGTGTGTGTGTGTGTGTGTGTGTGCACATGCATGTATGTGTGCATGTGTACAGGCCAGGGGCTGATATCAGGCATCTTCCTTGACCACTCACCGCCTTATATGTTGAGACATGATCTTTCCACTTGATCCTGAGTCTCCCTCTCCACTTGATCCTGGGGCTCCCTGATCTGGCTCGTCTATCTGGGCAGCTTGCCATGACCACGCCTCATGCCCTCCTCCCAAGTGCTGGGGTTACAGGCAAGCTATGACGCTCAGCTGGCATTTCCATTGACTCCGGAGATTAGAGCTGTGGTCCTCATGCTTGTACGGCAAGCGCTGTGTCCACGAATCTACCTCCCCAGCCACCTCCCATACCTTTCGCCATCACCTCTGTCTGCTTTCCCCCGGGACAGGTAGCCGGATGTGACTCGTAATCCTTACGGCCTAGGACTGTGGCTATGGTATAATCATCTGATATTCTTAGGGACCATGGGGTGAGCCTTGTTTATTTATTTGACAGGTGGGAGAAACCGTTGCCCAGGAGGAGTTAACTGCTGTCTGAGTTCGGTTTTGTAACTCCTGCTGTGCTTTCAGGAGGACACCTCGGAGATAATACCTCAGCTACGCGTCAAAATGAGTGCACGCCCCTGGCCACATTTTTACATCATCGCTTACTTCTTTCCAACATTGGTGCAGAGAATGAGTGAGTGATTTCATTAAATAGATGATGATCTGTATGAGGCATAGTCTTCCCACAGCATTGGGTCATGCGACAGAGTGGAGTGAAGCCAGGCTGCGGTGGCTGTCCCTTGGGATTTAGGATTTAGTAAGCCCCCAAGATAACTTGTCTGTGAATGTGTGTACAGGGGGAGCGTGGGCTTTTGACTATGGCGTTTGACTCGGAGTTACAGGAAAAGCAATCCACTGGCGGCCTTGAATAGATAGCGCCTTGCAGGAGAGGGTATTGGAAAAGCAAGTGGCTGAGATAGAGACCTGTTCTGATGCAGTTGGATCCTACATCCCACTCCTGGTGATACTGATTGTATGTGTGTGTGTGTGTAATATATATATAAAAATATAATATATAATATATAACATATAACATATAATGTATAATGTATAATATATAATATATGACACATAATATATAATATAATATATTATATAATACATAATATAATATAATATAATATAATATAATATAATATATGACATATGACATATGATATATGACATATGATACATGATATATGATATATAATATGATATATAATATATAGTATATAGTATGTAATATATAATATATAATATAGTATATAATATAGTATGTAATATGTAATATATAATATATAATACATATGTATATATATATAAAATGGTTTAATTTTCCCTTTCTCTGCTATTACTGGGAAGACACAGTTGCCTCAGCGTGTGAGCCAAAGAGTGTTCTGGCTTTTGCCAGCCACAGGCAACTTGAGCTCCTTGTGACAATCTGTAAGGAACCCTTTTCACTCTCTTTCA
The DNA here is from genome assembly GCA_964023405.1 of Apodemus agrarius. Classification (NCBI taxonomy): domain Eukaryota; kingdom Metazoa; phylum Chordata; class Mammalia; order Rodentia; family Muridae; genus Apodemus; species Apodemus agrarius. Next base: position 37,034,616 of record OZ030026.1, read on the forward strand.
CCCCAGACCCTCTCTTCTGTGTCCATGGAGCCCAAGCCAAAGCTATTTTCCAAGGTGAAATGTCATTAGTGTCCTCTACCCTTGGAGAAATACTCCTCTTTAGTGACAACTGTCGTTGCATTCTGCTTTCCACACAGCTAATCTCACGAAGCCACTGACAGGACTGGGACACGACCTGACATCTGGATTTGTTAACTCCAGCAAAGATCATGTTAGGTCGCTGTTGGTTAGAACGTTTGGGTTCCCAAGTAAAAGTCGGAGAATTCTCTTTCCAGCTCCATACACTGCTTTCAGTGGGGGAGCCCTCCCCTAACATTGTAGGGCACCAATGTTTCCCAAGCCACCTGACAGGTCAAGTTGCCCTTTGCAAATTGTTGCGCACAGACCGGCCTCTGTGTTTCCCCTCGCTTTTTCCTGACATTGTAAATTCCAAAGAAATGCTTATGATATTCAATGCCAGAGTCATCTCTACCAGGAACAAGGAACAGAAAACCCAGCAGGTCATCAAGCCTTTCAATCAGCAATCTTCCTTGTGATATACAGAAAACGCAGAATATCAGTGATATTTCAGATAACGCCAGAATGTGCATCAAGGAAGCGGGCCACTGTAGGAGTCAAGATGGTTCTGGCATTTGCCCAGCCATCTGGAGCTAAAGGATGCTGTGTTGAATTCGATGAGTAAGTTCCTCACTTACAGTTGTTAGGGAGGATGGTTTGTCCTGGACAGGAATCTACCATCTTCAGCTTGCTGGTTTGCAGCCAGGAAAAGCTCCTTTCTCTCCCATCAGGCTGTTTCTCAAGTCCCCGGGCTTCCTCGGGTGTCAGTAGAATGAGCCTTCTTACAGTGAGAGTCCCAGGGTTTGCAACTCACACTGAGCCTGTCAGGCACTAACCCGCGTGAGTGGGATTTCCAAGCACAGGTGAGACTCGGAAGAACATCTAGAGACTTGGAATCCTGTGTCCAGACTGTCAGCACGGTGGCAGAGGAAAGATGAACGGAAGAGTTTACTCTCCACCCTTTCATCCTTCTCAGTCAGGATGGCCCCTTATAACAAAAGAGACCAACAAGAGATCAGGACGCAGATGTTTAACAGCCTGTGTGCATGAGTAATAGAAAACAGAGAGTAAGTAAGTTGAGGCTGAAATTCCATCAGTTCCTAGAACACAGAGCAGGGGGTGCAAGGCTCTGTGGAATCCTGGCAAGAAGCTCAGGAAACACTCAGCCAACAAGGTTAACGGATTTTCGTGCGGTTCCGTGTCACGCCTTTCCCGGTGTGCTGCGTTTCTAGTTGCTTAGAGTCAGCCGTTCCTTCTTGGCACAGAGAGGAGACACCTTTGAGAATGAAGATTTCCTTCTGAGATGGAGATTCCTCCTACAAGAAGGTTTCTTCCATTCTGTGATCAGCCTCTCCTGTACCAGTAACCAGTTCAAACTATTCCTTATGCCAAAGAGGCATGTTGGGGGTGCCATATGCCAGCCCCCCCACAGTCACATTTTGTAGAAGCAGGTTCTGAACTCTAAACACCTCATACCTATCCCCCAGTGGTTCTTTTTAACTCTTGAAATGGCTTTGAAGCCTACACTTCACCTGCGACCACAGAGTTCCTTGCTCTTGGCTGGTTCACTTAGTTATTTAGCAAGAAAGTATTCTTAGTGTCTCCAGCACACAAGAGGTATACGTAGACGGTGGCTACCATGGCCAGAGAACGAACAAACAAACAAACAAACAAACAAACAAACAAACAAACAAAACAGGCCATACCCTCATAGAGCTTATAATCTACTATAAAATTATAACTATAGTAAATGATAAGAAGCAAACTACGTAGGTTTGAGAGGAGAGATGGCTCAGTGGTTAAGAGAACTGGCTTTTCTTCCAGTGGACCTGGGTTCAATTCCCAGCACCGACACAGCATCGGACACCATCTGTACCTCCAGGTCCAGGAGATCCAATGTCATCTTCTGGTCTCTAGGGTACTGCATACGTGTGGTGTATATACATGCATGCGGGCAAATACCCAGACATGTAAAATAAAAATAAACGAATCTTGGTAAGGAAGTAAGCTATGATTATACATAAAAGAGAGTGCCTTGGTGGGGGGGGGGGTGGTCACAGGCTGCGGGTCTGGACTCTGGATCTCTCATCCTGGTCTGGCTTGCGTCTTGATGACTCAGTTGGATGCTTATTTATCTGTTGATGTTACTGGGGTTTTAGGATGAAACCCCCAGTTCCACAGGTCCTCACAGACTGGGTTCAGAATGGCAGCTGAAGGAAAAGGCAGTGTTGAAGAACACAGAGAGGAGGGGTTTCCATCAGTAACCCCCAAGTTTATCCAGAGTACTGACATGAATTTTAGGTTCAAATGGAGGAAGACTTAGGGCAGTGGGAAAGAGCTGTGTCTAATCAAACACTGTTGGCCAATCATCGTCTCGGGCTTGCTTCTGCAAGGTGATTGGAAGAAGCCCTTATTGCTTAATTGTTTTCCTTGGAGTGATTGCTTCTGCTTGGGGGCAATCTCCCACCAGCTGATCTGTCTCCAAAGCTCTGTTCCTAGAATCCAAGGTAGGTTTGGGACAGTGACTGGGTTATGTGGGGCACAGAGCTGGCCCGTGGGAAAGGCTGATGGTAAGATACCGCTCTCACACGACATCTTTGTGCCTTTAGTCTTGAAGCAGGACAAAATAGGTGAGGTATCATCAGGTTCGAGGGGCACACTCCTCAAGTGACCAATGTGCCTATAGGCCGAGTTCATAAGGAGTGGCCACTGTGCCCACACACATTGTTCAGCTGCAGTGTAGGGTCACTCATAACCAAGACTGAGAAGAACAAAAAAAGTTGGGATAATCCACATTTCTGTCCAATGATAAAGATTTAAGAGAGTAATAATATGTACAGTTAATTTTTTATTCGATATATTAATTTACATTTCATATGATTCCCCCTTTCCAGGCTCCCCCCTCCCCGCAAGTCCCATAAGCCCTCTTCCCTCCCCGTGTTTCCCCATTCACCCCTTCCCTCTTCCCTGTTCTGGTATTTCCCTACACTACTGCATTAAGCCTTTCCAGAGTCAGGGGCCCTTCTTTCCTTCTTCTTGGACATCATTTGATATGTGGATTGTGTCTTAGGTATTCCAGTCTTCTAGGCTAATGTCCACTTATCAGTGAGTGCATACCATGAGTGTTCTTTTGAGATTGGGTTACCTCACTTAGGATGATGTTCTCCAGCTCCATCCATTTGTCTAAGAAGTTCATGAATTTATTGTTTCTAATTGCTGAATAGCATTCCATGATGTATATATACCATATTTTTTGTATCCATTCCTCCATTGAGGGACATCTGGGTTCTTTCAAGCTTCTGGCTATTATAAATAGGGCTGCTATGAACATAGTGTAACATGTATCCTTATTACATGCTGGGGAATCCTCTGGGTATATGCCCAGGAGTGGTATAGCAGGGTCCTCCGGAAGTGTCGTGCCCAGTTTTCTGAGGAACCACCAGACTGATTTCCAGAGTAGTTGTACCAACTTGCAATCCCACCAGCAGTAATTTTTTTTTTAATGGGGAATTTCCTATACTGTCGAGGAGTACATTTTATAGGCTTCAATGAGGAGAAACTGGTGGTTATGGACAACCGGTAACTATGGATTCTATATTAAAGAACTCAAATAATTAGGAACAGAAAGTATTGGGGGATTGTTTTGGACAGATGTAATCCCCTATCATTATTCCCAATACACAATAGTAAAATAGCTGTTGACATAACGTTTATATTGCATTGGTTATTAACAATGATCTTGTCATGACTTAATATACCAGGGAGCATGTGTGTACATTATTTGCAAATACTATCCAATTCATGTAAGGAGCTTGTTCTGGTACCCACAGGGAAAGTACTAGAAACCAATTCTCTGTGCATAACACCAGATGACAGCATACATTAAAATTAAAATCCTAAATGTGGGTTTGCTTCAATTCCACAATGACTCTTTGGGAAGACTGAAAATGAATGTATAAAACCCATTGCATCATCGCTTCTAAGGCAAACTGGAAACAGAAAAAATGCATGCTATGAGAATCTACGGTACTGTAGATCCTAATATAACTGCTTTTCTCTAGTATAGTCTTTCTAAATGGGGTAGATTATTATAAAATAAATGAATTTCATTCCTTTCAAAGAACATTGAAAGAGTTCAAGTTCATAAGTCTTCTCTCTACTTGAACATGTATTTTTGCTTTGAAGTCTTATTGTTAAATATTTCAAGCACCACCAACCAGGGGAAAGACACAAGTTTAATATCTACTAATGTGAAATGATGTATGAGATATATTGTTTATTAAAACCATCATTATAAAATAGAACATATGTCATGACCACTTATGCTTAAAGATATACGAAGGCTTCCTGTAATCACACAGTCATTCATATCAGACTAAACTTCCCATTAATAATGAGAGAGTACATACATGCAGAGTTCTAAAAACAGATTCAAAAGCAGACATGAGCTGATGAGATATAATCGCACCTAACTGACTTCTCCCCTGCACATCCACACGTCTGCAGGAAACAGGCTTAGTCAACTAGGGAACTTGAAGGAAGGAGTAACAGACGGTTTGGTCCGGTGGAGAGGGAGAGCCCAGATGTATGTACAAAACCTTGGCAGAATCCTTAAGTGGAAATGTGTAGGGCAAAATTCCAAAGATCACAGCGGAAAACAGCAGCTGGAGTGCGGAATGATGAGCCGAGATCTCAGCAGCTGCTTGGCACTGGGGAGACAGGGCTTGAAGTTAAAATCCTACCAACTTAGGAAAATGTAATAAACATCTCTAGAATTCAATCTGTAAGGCACGAGCGTCACGCCTCGGCTCTACGGAGCACATTCCCGGAGTATGAGCTATAGAGTAGGACTGAGGACAAAATTCAACATGACGACCTTAACGAGGCTTAGGGAACAGCTTACACCGCATTAGGGTTATCCACAAGAAGCTTAGCTTCTAGGGGCGTAAAACCAAATACCTGTTAGAGGAAGAGAGCATAAATTCTGCTCTCTGCAATGTCTCCCATACAACCAGAATCAGGGGATGTGCCAAGAAGCAGAAAAATGTGGACCAGAACAAAGAGAATAACTAACTAATGGCGGAAAATAAAGGGATCTCCACAAAGCAAGTGGGTGTTAGAACCAGCGTGTATGGAACTTAAGATGACTACCATACTTTACAGGAATAGATTAAAATACTGTATGTATGTGTGGGGATTGTAGGAAAAACAGAGAAACTCTTAAGGGGAAAAAATGAAAACTGTAGAACTGACACACATCCTCACAACTGAGAAAATAAAATATCTGAAGTTGAAAAAAAAAAAAAAGAAGAAAAGAAACACCTTCTTAATTGAAAGCATGTTGGATAAGACTGTCCACAGTTTGGGAAAAGCAGAAGAAAAGACCGGGACATTTGTAAAATAATCAACAACAGAACAGCAGCACAGCAGCAGCAGCAGCAGCAGCAGCAACAAAACCCATTAAGCTGAAGAGAGAAAATATTTGAACAGAAATGAACAGAACACCAACTACCTAAAGGAAAATACCCGTGGACATGCATTATCCTAGAACTCACTCTGTAGACCAGGATGGCCTCAAACTCACAGAGATCTGCCTGCCTCTGCCTCCCAAATACTGGGACTCAAGGTGTGTGCCACCACCATCAGGCAATAATATGAGTTTTAAATCTAAGAAAGGAGGAGGAGGAGGAGAAGAAGAGGAAGAAGAAGAAGAAGAAGAGGAGGAGGAGGAGGAGGAGGAGGAGAAGGAGAAGGAGAAGAAGAAGAAGAAGAAGAAGAAGAAGAAGAAGAAGGAGAAGAAGAAGAAGAAGAAAAGAAGAAGAAGAAAAGAAGAAGAAGAAGAAGAAGAAGAAGAAGAAGAAGAAGAAGAAGAAGAAGAAGAGAAGAGGAAGACTCCTATGTTGAAATATCCTCCTCAAATGATAAAAAGATGTATATACAGGAGACAAAGGAGAAGAATGGATGGCTGGAAAGTGTTCATCAGAAGTACCTAATGGTACAGACAGGCAAGGACTGGGCTTGGGGGCATTGCCCCTCATCTGTAATCTTAGCATTTGAGAAGTAGAAGCAAGAAAATCAGGCACTCAAGGTCATTTTTGGCTCCATCCAAGGTTAAGACCAACCTGTGCTCCATGAGATACTGTCTTAAACAAAAAGACTTCTCAGTCTGATCTCCCAGTGACACAGTATCCCCTCCCTTAAAAGACACTTGCTATGTAGCCAAGGAGGACCCAAAACCTGTTATCCTCCTGCCTTGGCATCTCAAATGCTAGCATTATTATAGTCAGGTACTCTCATACCCAGATAAGCATTTTAAAAAAATGTATTCCAAGTCTTTGAAATTATACTAAAGCATGCAGTAGACAACCAACGGAGAAATATGTACCCAGGAAAACCTTACATTATGGTAAACACTGGATGAGCCTGTGGTACCTGAATCATGACCTGCCCTCTCAGGGTGTGTGTGTGTGGGGGGGGGGTTGGAAACTTGCTGGGGTGGTCTGGAAACTATTACTGAGGAAGTTTGGAAACTGCCGCTGACCCTTATCCTGTCTCAGGCCAGGTGATAGGGCGACTTCTTTTTTTTATTTTTATTTTTTTAATTTTATTTATTTATTTATTTATTTTGGTTTTTCGAGACAGGGTTTCTCTGTATAGCCCTGGCTGTCCTGGAACTCACTCTGTAGACCAGGCTGGCCTCCAACTCAGAAATCCGCCTGCCTCTGCCTCCCAAGTGCTGGGATTAAAGGCATGCACCACCACCGCCAGGTGATAGAGCGACTTCTGAGGCCTGGACTTGCCCAGTTCTTGGAAACAGAGATTCAGGCCGAGGCTTCCTACCTGCCAATTTGAAGCCCGTCATGGAGTCAGCCTTGCCTTCTCACTCCACGCGGCGGGAGCTATATTTCAAGTACACAGAACCTAGGGATCACTTCTTCTACCAAGCTGTACCAATACCATACTGCAGATAATCTGTCTCAGCTGCCACAGGCCACCGGTACTGCTGCTTTAAACACATTCACTGTGGCCTGGTCAGAGAGTAGGGTTTCCACACTGGCCGAGGTGGCAGGACTTTTCCTGGGGAGTCCTTTTCTATTCATCTCAGACACAGAGGGTGTCTTAGTCACTGCACTTCTGCTGTGAAGACACCATGACCAAGTCAATTCTTACAAAAGAAAGCATCTAATTATGGACTTGATTACAATTTTTAATGCATATGAACACTTTATTGATGAATTTATTACTTTTTAGCAAACTCGGGTTTGCTTTATGTCCTTTGACTAATTACATTTTCAACTTTATCATGTATTTTGTATGTCTTTTGTTTTCTATATTCTTTGTTTACATTCCAAATGACTTTCCCTTTCCAGGTTCCCCCTTCCCCTTTGATTACGTTTTTATGACAGGGTTTCTCTGTGTAGTCCTAGCACTCCTGGAACTCACTCTGTAGAGTCCAGGCTGGCCTCAGACTCACAGAGATCCGCCTGCCTCTGCCTCGCAAGTGCTGGGATTAAAGGTGTGCGCCACCGCTGGCCTTTGATTACATTTTCAAAGGCTTAGTTTATTACCATCCTGGCGGGGAGCGAGGCAGCATGAAGGCTAACATGGTAGTGGAGCAGATGAGTGTTCTATGCCCAGATATGCAGGCAGCAGGCAGAGAGAAAGATCTTAAAGCCCGCCCCCCAGTGACACACTTCCGCCAACAAGGCCACACCCCCTAATCCTTCCGTCTTATCAGAGTTCCACTTCCTGGTGACTAAGCATTCAAATATATGAGCCTCTAAGGGCCATTCTTATATAACCACCACAGCAGGCAAAGACGGACCAAAGAAATAATTCTAGCACAGGCCAGGCCAGGCCAGCATAGTGCATCAATGAGCTTGCCAGGATTACTTCCAGAAGCATAGATGAGGTATTACTTCTAGGGGCGTGGTCAACATGGGCAGCTGAGCCACTGAAAAGCCTTCTCCAGCATGGTAACAACTCTGGAAAGCTTCATCCTGGCAGCTTCCTGCACAACTTGTGGGTGGATATCGTCCAATAAAGGTCTTTTCTCCAGGCATTGTTTACTGCCTATAAAACCTCAGGAAGAACCTCATGGGAATTGTAATCCTCATTTTTTCTTTTCTTTCCTTCCTTCCTTCCTTCCTTCCTTCCTTCCTTCCTTCCTCCTCCCCTCCCTCCCTCCCTCCCTCCCTCCCTCCCTCCCTCTCTCTCTCTCTCTCTCTCTCTCTCTCTCTCTCTTTCCTTCTTTTTAAAGAAAATTTTAATTTAAATTTTATGTGTATGGGTATTTCCTCTGCATACGTGTGCACCATGTGTATGCAGTACCCTCAGAGGCCAGAAGAGGGCATCACATCCCCTGGGACTGGAGTGTCCTGGTAGCTAGCCACCATGTGGGTGTGGGGTCTTTGGAAGACCATCAAGTGCGCTTAACTGCTGAGCCATCTCACCAGCCCCAGGTCATGTATGGCACTCCCCAGGCTTGTAAGCTGCTTTTGAGTTTCATGAGCCTCCTTCCCAGTGACCGTTAAGTGGATGCATGTATCAGTTTCGGAGCTTTATCTTTGAAGGAAGAAAGGGGAATGTTCAGATCCAGATCAGAGCAGATTTCCTGGGCCCACGGCCCAGTGTTTAGCTCACTTCTGAGAATCCAGACTTAGGAGACAAACAATGTCAGGCTGTCCTCTGTGGGTTTTTTTTCCCCATTCTTCTGGTTCTTAGAGGTCTTCTCAGTCCTCAGAATCAAGATCTCCCAGTCTCAGGAGGCTTCAGAAATGAGTGAAAACAGACAGACACAAACAGCAAGAGTGAGAGAGTTGGAATGATTATATCCATGGGGCCAAAATAGTCAGCTTCATAAGAATATAATTTTATTAGCCTTGAGTGTAACTTAACCGAGCTTATGAAAAAGCAGAAGGGATCACTTCATGGTTCACAGGAACTGAACTGTGAGGGCAAATTCGGACACAAATTTGGAAACGCTTCTGTAAAACTTAGCACATTAGTCTTTGGTTTCTACATACACTTACTTATTTGGCCATCTGAAATGCCCATGAAATTTAATGCAAATTACTACATTTAGCTATCTACTGAAAAACATTAAAGAAACTTTTAAAACATTGAAAAGACGGAAGTATGAATAGAGGCTATGCCCAGTATTATGCTTTTTTAATTGAAAAGTGAGTAGGTGCCTGGTATGATGCTGGACACTGAGGATTTGAAGAGAAGGCACAGTTTGTCCCCAGCTTCAAAGAGCAAAGTATCCATATAAGGACAAGGAAGAGAACGTTCCAGAAAGGCAGCCACGTGTGTCTCTCTGTATTAGACTTGTCCAGTTGCAGGAACTGGCTTTCCCCATCACAGTGATCCAATGAAGAGATCAGCCTTGGGAGGAACTTTGGAACCAGGCCTAGCTTGTCTTGAAGGTGTCATGTCACTTCCTGTGCCAAGTTCCATTGGCCACATGGCTTCACCTTGGTCCAAAGGGTGTGATACTAGGGGTAGGGGTATGTCAGGAACTTGTCTCACAGGACTCTAGTGACAGGCAGAAGTGAGTCCAAAGAGAAAGTACTGCTTTTAATGAATAGTTCATCCATCCAAAGCCTTAATCATGGCCGAATAGAAGACCAAACATGTTGGCACACACCTGTGACCCCAGCAACTCAGAGACTGCATAGAAGGACTGTAAGTTCAAGGAGAGATGGTGGGACTGTCTGAAAAAACAATACAACAAATAGACACAGAATGTCTTACTCCTAGATCCCTTATTCTGGATCTTAGGTCATTGGACTCTCTAGAAGAGATGCATTGTATCTAGAAGAGAGATGCATTGTATCTGGAAGAGATGCGATGTGTCTAGAAGAGACACATGGGGAAAAGGGGACAGAAGGACAAATAGTGCCTAGGCCTTTGCCTGACAGATGTAGATGCTGAAAGATATGACTGTTCTCGCCAGCCAACTACACAGAACAAAGCACCGTTCGAAGGTATGGCGACCCTGCCTGCTGACTACCAAGCTCTGTCTCTGACCAACCAGATCAACAGCTTAATCTCATTGTAATGGCGAAGAGGCAAACTCTTCTGTCCTGTCCAAAAGGCTGTTACCATCCTTGTTCTTCCTACAAGGAAACGGAGCTATGGAATAGTTACTGAAGTTGAGTGTGACCCACTTCTAAAAAAGCCACGAAGCAGCATGCTACGCTTTGCTACCAGGTATGGTGGGCGGGACAGGCTAGAGATGTAATGACTGCTGTACTCGTGATGAACGTCCAGATCTATCTTCTAGACATTTCTTCCTATGCCGAGGGCGTTTGTGTTGTAAAGTAGCTCTGGACCCACGCTCAAAAAACAAGCCCAGGGAAAGCCTGACACATGTCTCACTGGCCTGCTCTTTGCAGAGGTGAGAGAGCACTCATTCCTAGGGTTAATGGTTGGGAACAAAATACAGGTGCTTCTTCCTTTCTTCATTCATTCTTTTCTTCATTTATCCCTCTATTTCTTGCTTGCTTGCTTGCTTTGTTGCTTTCTTTCTTTCAATCCCAGTTTGGTACTTTGTCCCTTGTGATGTTGGCAAGGGCTCCCAAGCAGATGTTCTCTTTGAGGTTGATTGGAATACTGTTCTTCAACAGTGTGAGAGGCTCGGAGAGATTGTGGTAGGAAGGGCCTTGGACATAGAGCACTTCCTCAAGCTCAATCCAGCACCATCTCAAATGGGCTAGTGTGATTCAGGCATAGACTCCTTGGCTGTGTCTTCTGGAAAATGGGTATATAAGAACAGCTGCTGATTTCTTGACATGGTTCCAAAACTAAAAAGGAGATTCTATCTGTGAATCATGTATGTAGGATCAAGGTGTTGGGGAAGATAAGAAAGCAGTCTCTGGACATGTAAATCTATAAGCAATGCCTAAGCAAGATGGCCAGGCCCCTTGCCTCTTACCTTGGTCTCAAGAGTGTATTAGCTCGCTGCCCTTGGGTATTTCATTCCCTCCTCTTCCTTCACATGGCTTTGCTTCCCCTTATTCCCAGTGGGGTTCGAGCCTCTCTCTGTGATTACAAGGAGGAGTACTGTTTTTGAGAGCAGAAAGCTAACAACCCGGTCATTTTATGAGGAATCCCCAAAGCTTCAGCTGCCGGATGTGGACACCGAGGCTGACTGGCGCTGCAGCTCACAGTGGAGACTTATCACAGTCCAGAGAGCTTCCACGGGGACCGTCATATGCTACGGGATGGTGAGCAGCAGGAAGTTTGGGAAGGATGCTAACATTACCCAGTGCTTGTCCCGCTCAAGGCAGAGAGTGAGGTGTGAGGCAGCTGTCTCTCTGACTTTGCAGAGCAGAAGGCGAAAGTTCTGGAAGGTCAAACGGGTTGCTTAAGGCCACACAAGCTTAGGCATGGACGAGTTAACATTTGAATCCGCATTCTTGGCGGTTTCCGTAACTTTGAGCCAAGAGGTATCAAATATAGTCACTCATATTTTGTAAATGAGAGAAAATACACAGGGAACCAGAATAATTACAGTCTTAACCAAAGGCTGAGATCACAGAGCCTGTAGTTTTTGCCTTTAGGCAAGAATGAGGTCAAGCTGTTGATTTAAAATGAAAAATGAAATTCGTATATTTCTCTTGATATGAGGTATAGGGCATACGTTTAAACAACATTTCCTCTTCAAACATGCCCTCAGGAGACGCCTGTGCCAGTCGGGCAGGGCTATTAATGGTTAAAGGGCAAAGGTCACACCGAGATATAGTGGCCCTAAAATAAAGTTATGAAACCGTATCAGTCTGGCATGAAGAAATTAAAGGAAACACGGAATGTTCTCAGATACATAGAAAGGGATTTTTTCACAACTTCTCTAAACAAATTCTAAAACATGTGTACTTCTAGGAAGCCAGGCAGTTAGCGAATGCCCTGCTGCTCACAGCCAGCTGGTAGCGTCGTCAGAGGGTGACCTGACTTGTGTGCCTGCTGCTCCTGAACAAGCACACGCTTTCCTGGTAGCGATTCTTAATGTTTCTGCTAGAAGGCGACTCCTGTTGTTGGTGCTCTGAGCTCTTTATAGTTGGAAAAAAAATAGATTTTATTGAGCGCCCAGTCAGCTGTGACCAAGTTACAGAGGTTACACACGGAGTCACATACAGCTCTCGTGGGGCTTGCAGCCTGACAGGGAAAAGCAGGCAAGCCATCCAAGAGTTATGGCTTGACTGTTAGGGTGAGAGCTGCAATAAAAGTAGGCTGGGGTACCTGAGAGAGTTCAACAAAGGGGATCCAACCCAGTGTTGGAGAGGCTAGCAAAAGGTTCCTGGTTCAAGCGTTATCTAAAGTGAGGCCCCAAAGACGTGAGCCAAGGGGGCGTGTCTCAGGGTTTTACTGCTGTGAACGGACATCGTGACCAAGGCAACTCTTATAAGAACAACAGTTGGCTTACAGGTTCAGAGGGTCAGTCCATTATCATCAAGACAGGAGGAACATGGCAGCATCCGGGCATGCATGGAACGGGAGGAACTGAGAGTTCTACATCTTCATCTGAAGGCTGCTAGCAAAACACTGCTTCCAGGAAGCTAAGACTAGGGTCTTAGAGCCCACACCCACAGTGACACACCTACTCCAACAGGGCCACACCTACTCCAACAGGCCCACACCTACTCCAACAAGGCCACACCTACTTCAACAGGGCCACACCCACTCCAACAAGGCCACACCTTCTAATAGTGCTACTCCCTGGGCTGAGCACATACAAACCATCACTGGGTGTTTTTGTTTGTTTGTTTGTTTTGTTTTTTTCTGTAGAAAAGGGAATGTATGGGAAGGGCAAGAAGAGAATACGTAGGTCTGGGAAGTTGAAAGGGATTCTGTGTGTCTAGTGGAGATGGTTGAATACTCAGGCAGAGACTTGTCTTACACACTGTGTTAGAGGCTTAAGGATCACCAGAGATTTAAGAATGAGGATACAATGGTCACTTATGTTTTAGAAAGATCATGATTCTGGGCATGTGTATCCCAGAACCCCTGCTGATCTGGAACATGAGATACAGGGTAGGGACAAGAACAAAAACATGAGGGGGGCATCTGTGGTTCATACTCTAGATGGCCACGGTCTAGTCCAAGTCATATTGCCAGAGCTGAGCAAGAAGAAACCAGCGTAAGAGCTCCCTAAAGAACTCTTATCACATCAACAAGACTTTGTGTTGGATTCAGTGTGAGGATTATGTTGGGAAGTGGTCCAGGATGCATGTGGTACTCAGGTTTCTGGGACACAGATGAGATCAGTGTCTTAATTACGAAGCACTGCAGAAGGAACGGAGTTTCTGCGAAGTGTTAGGGGTTTGTATATTAACTGTTCTGTTGTTACTGTCCAAAAAAAAAAAAAAAATCAATGAAAGGAACTTAAAGAAAGGTTCTCAGGGATATAGTCCATAAAGGCAGAGAAGGCATGGCAGCCGGCTAGCTCAAGCTTCAGCTGGTCACACTGTGTGCACGGTAAAGAAGTAAGGGCTGGCTTCTGTTTCCCCGCTTGCTTGCTCTTTTGTGTTCATCCAGCCACTCTCTTTCAAGGCTCATCATTCTTGCTCAGCTAAACGCTCTCAGACACACGGGCACAGCGATATGTCTACATGGAGACTCCAGCCAAGGTGGCATTGAAGCTTAACCATCACAAATCCAATTTGGAAAATGATGCTGGAAAAAAATGTAGGGTGACCAGATGGCGTCTTTTTTTTTTTTTTTTTTCATAAGATTGCATTGGCCATGGGTCCAAAGTGCTGGCCATCCTTGTGCTGTAAACCACGGCCCAATTATACTCATAGGTGCTAGCAGAAATAATGTAGCAGTATGGGGAGGGGTCTGTTTAAAGGTGTCTTGTTGATACAAGGAGTCAGCCCTATGGGACTTGGGACCTTGATCTGTTTAGTGTGTATCCTATCCTGGGCCAGTGATGAGAGGTATGATCCTCTGTTGATGTTATGCAGAGGCAGTGACCTAAAGCTCCTAGTCAGGTAATCTGGGGGATGGATGCCCATGATGCTCCACGCCAGTGGTTCTCAACCTGTGGGTCACAACCCCTTTGGGAAGTCAAATGACCCTTTCACAGGGGTCACCTAAGACCACTGGAAAACACAGATATTTACATTATAATTCATAACAGTAACAAAATTAGTTATGAAATAGCAATGAAAATAATTTTATGCTGGGGGGGGGGTCACCAGAACAGGAGGGACTGTGTTAAGAGGTTGTATCACTAGGAAGGCTTGCATCATTAGGAAGGTTGATAACCTCTGCTTTGCAGTGAGCTGCGTTGCTAAGCTGTGATATTCCACAGGCCATCCTCGTAGAAACATGGAAGACATTGGTGCTGAGGGTGTTTTAAACTGTGCAGACCTGGCCCTAGAGGTTTTATAGTGAAGAAGAAGTTCAGTATGTGGCCGAGAGAATGTTCTTGTGGTGTTTTTGGTGAAGAATGTGGCTTTGTTTTGCCTTTGTTTGAGGGGTCTACCTGAGACTAAGCTAGAGAGATTTATATTAATCGCATTGACAAAGGAAGTCTCAAAAAAGCCCAGCAGAGACTTTGTTCTCATTCTATGGTTTAGTCTCAGGAAGAGCATTTTGAACAAGCATAGCAAGGGTCAAAAGGAAAAGTACAAAATGTAAGGTTCAAAGAATAAAGAGGCACCAGGAAGTAGAGTGGAGCTGAATCCGGTATTCAAGCAGATAAACAGACTGGGAGTGGTGACCTCCTGGCCAGGTCCCACCCAGATAAACTTATTGTTGATATATTTGCAGTTGAATAAGAGCATTATTACCTGGTTATTGTTTTCATTTGAACGTTTAATCTGGTATGAACTACAGTCCAGAAATGGAGGAGACAGGCTTTTGATCCGCATCTTGAGGGACAGTGGCCATGGAAAGCTCAGGTCCAGGCATGGTAACACATGCCTTGAATCCCGAGAGACAGAGGCAAGCAGATCTCTGAGTTCAAGGCAAGTTTCAAGTAGAGAAAACCTTAGGTCCAGGTGTGGTGATATATGCCTTTTTTTTTTTTTTTAAATGTACGTGAGTTCGCTATAGCTGTCTTCAGACACCAGACAAGGGCATCAGATCCTATTTCAGATGGTTGTGATCCACCATGGTTGTTGGGAATTGAACTCAGGACCTCTAGGAGAGCAGTCAGTGCCCCTAACCACTGAGCCATCTCTCCAGCCCCTGTGATATATGCCTTTAATCCCAGCATTCAGGAGACAGAGCTATGCAGATCTCTGAGTTCAAGATCAGTCTACAAAGCAAGTTCCAAAACAGCCAAGCTTAGGCAATGAAGGAGCTGGAAAACAGAAAGCTGGTGATAATGTAATAGAACAAGGGGGTCATGGTCTAGCCCCAGCAAACAGCAGACCTTGGCAGCTTTGGCCATGTGACTCTGGCTTTAGAGGCAAGAATAGAAGAGACTACTGGGACAATTGATGCTGGTTAGCTGGAGCTATAAAATTAGCAGTGATTAAGAAGAGACCAGCATTGATCTGGGAGGTAACATTTTTGGGGAACATAAGGAAGCTGTGTCCCAGAGATAGACAAGCTTGTGCCTTGTGGACAGCTTTCAGCTGGACTTGGTAAGAATAACCTAGGTGATACTAGTTTTGAAGGCATGAAAGGGTCATGGGGAGCAGCTGAGGCTTGTCACTGTGAGAGGTCAGGGACTCTAGTGAAGATGCAGCCTGTGTTGCAGTCCATGGGTCAGGACCGAGGGGATCATGCCAAGAAGTTGAGGCTTGGCATCATAAAGGGAGCCTATGAGAGAGGCTACCGGTGAAGCTTAGATGCAGTGAAAAACCCCATGTATTGGAGATGCCAGTACCATGGGATGATCACCAAGAACAGCAGTAGTAGTGGAGTAGCGTCAACTGGAGCCTAGAGTGCTACAGAGGGCAGAGCTGGAGAAGCCATGCCAACCCTTTGGAGGAGCCCAGACATGAGCATGAATCCCAGACACTGGAACAAGTTGCTGTGAAGTTGAAGTCGCCTTGGAGACCCCAAGGTTCCTTGGAGACCCCAAGGTGTTCGAGATGCCAGAGCCATGGGGTTCCCGCCAAGGAGAGCTGCTAAGAGGGGAGTGGAACCAGCCCAGGAAAAAGAAATTTGTTGCAGTCAACGAAGATGAAAAAGGAGTTGGAGATCTGAAGAGCTCTTTGACATCAGACATGGAGATGAAGATCTGGAATTTGCCCAGCTGGTTTCTGGTCTTGTTTGGTCCAGGATTTCTTGACTCTGATGTTTTGAAATGCTAATGTATACCCTGTGATGTTTGAGGTATGCGATCTGCTTTTTTTATTTTAACTTTACAGGTGATTACTGTTAAATGATTTAATAAATCTCAAAAGAAGACTTCAAACTTTGGACTTTTAACATGGTTGAGACTGCTATAGACTAAGGGGACTTTTGAAATTAGACTGAATACGTTTTTGCTGTGTTTAAGTATGGCAACTCATATGATCATTTGAACAAGCCTGTGGGAGCCAGGGTTTGAATATGCTTGCCTCAGGGAGTGGCACTATTAGGAAGTGTGGTTTTGTTGGAGTAGGTGTGGCCTTGTTGGAGGAAGTGTGTCACTATGGGGGTGGGCTCTGAGATTCTCCTCCTAGCCATATGGGGCATAGTTTTCTCCTGTTTGCCTTTGGAACGAGATGTAGAACTCTCAGCTCCTCCAGTGCCATGTCTGCCTGTCTGGATGCTGCCATGCTTCCAGCCATGATGATAATGGACTGATCCTCAGAACCTGTAAGCCAGCCTCAATTTAAGGTTGTCCTTTATAAGAGTTACCTTGGCCATGGTGTCTTTTCACAGCAATGGAAACTCTAAGACAGCCTCAAAATAAACACACACACACACACACACACACACACACACACGCACAAGCAAAACAAAGCTTAGAAAACATCTCATCGTGGAGGCTGTAGTATCTCACAAGGTGTCCCGCGGTGTAGCCCTCTGTCCACACATGTTCACTTGCAAATATTCATCGCAGCTGCAACGAGTCATTGGTCTGGTTTGAGGTCTCTAGCTTCTGTGACAGCATCAATATGGTATTGTCACCAGAACTCCCATTGTTTCTCTGCATCATGAAGATCCTGCAGCTCTGGAACAGCGGGCCTGACGCTTTCACAAATCCCAACCATGTGCAGACGATATTGATTTTGAGGTGGGCCAACTCAGAGCCCTGGATCTGGGCCTGGGTAGCAGCTGAGCTGATCAGCAAGCTGGTTTTCCCTTATCTGCACCACCAGGGCAGGCTCTTGGGCACTGCTCTGGCTAGGTCACCCATCAGCAGGAGGCAGGGTCCACCACTCTCCTGGTCCCATGCCTTCAGGAGGCTTGCCCTAGCCTTCGCCTTCAGGGCCAGCTCCACTGTGTTGCCCAGGTCAGGTGCAGGGCCCACTCTCCTGAGTGCTACAGCCAGCGGGAGGACGGGAGGACCGGAGGACGGGAGGACGGGAGGATGGGGCCAGCTCTCCTACTCTTATGCAGTTGGAGCCTGCTCTCCTGGCTATGGCAAGGGGCATGGGGCAGGCATCACCCCTGCACCTAAGTCACTTCACTGCAGACAAATGGCAGAGGCTGCTATCTCCTGAGCTCTTGGGGTTGGCTCACCTGTAGCCCCACCACACACACACACACACACACACACACACACACACGCTCACACACAGACTCTCTCACACACACGCTCACACACGCTCACACACAGACTCACACACTCACACACGCATGCACACACACGCTCTCACACACGCTCTCACACACACACATACACCCCCCCACACACACACACACACGCTCACACACCTGGGGCAGCTGTACTGCGCTGCCTAGGTGAGGCGCACGTCCTACTGTCCCGAGCGCCGCAGCCGGTGAGGGACAGGGGCACACACCAGCAGACAAGGGAGTGCCATCTCTCCCTTGATCTTGTCCTCGGGGCTGGTTCACCCGAGGTCCCTCTGATGGTCAACTTGGCGGGATTTAGAATCCTGTCGGGGACAATCTTCTGAGCATGTCTATGAGGGCAATTTCCAGAGAGGTCTCGTTGAGGTAAGAATGTCGGCCAACACCGTTCGACAGGCTGGGTTCCTGGACTGAGGAAACAGGAGAAAGAGAAGGGAACGCGGCCATTCACCTCTCTGCCCTGCCCTTCTTCCCCACTGTTAGGATTCTGTCTAAGCTCCACCCCACAGTTACCTGGCAACAGCCAGCTATGCCCCGCCCTACAGCTACCTGGCAACAGCTAGGTAGGTCTGGCCCACAATACAAAGGGCTGCTTGCCCCTCCTCTCTCTCTTACTCTCTTAGCGTCTGTCTTGCCCTCTTGGGCTCTTCTCTCTCCTCCTCTCTCCCCTCTCTCCACGTGGTCATGGCCAGCGTCTACTTCTCTACTCTCTCCTTCTCTCTGCCTTTCTCTGCCTCTACTACCCCCTTAACTCCCCTGCCCATAGCCTGAATAAACTCTATTCTACGCTATACCGTTGTGTGTGTGGTCCACCGGGGGAAGGGATGTCTTGGCATGGGCCCGCTGAGGCGCCCCCTTCCCCCACAAGCCCATAGAACATATTCTTATGCCGCTTTCCCTTTTTGTGATCACAACACCTGCCATGGTGGACTGTACCCTCAAAATGTAAGGCAGGGTGTAAGGTATTTCATCACAGAGATGAGCAAAGCAACGGAAACAGAAGCACACAGAAGAGAGGCAAGAGAAATGATATCAAGAGAATAACAGAGAGACAGAGACAGAGAGAGAGACAGACAGAGAGAGACAGAAAGAGAGAGAGAGAGAGAGAGAGAGAGAGAGAGAGAGAGAGAGACTGTTTGACAGAAACAGGAGAGTCTGGGAGCTGAGCCAGGCTCTCTGGGTGGCGGCGCCCTCCCTCATCCCTGTGGGCACACCCAGGGCCATTGAAGCTTCCTGGAACTCTTTGATAGTGGTAATTTAGTCCACACCTCCCAGGATGGACGCTGGCCAGGTTATTTATTAGTCAGGAGATTTGGAAACTTTATTTATGTTTTCCGAGCTTCAGATTTTCCCTCTGAAGATGAGAGGAACGAGCGCAGAATTCCGAGGAGTTAAAGGCACAAACGCTGAGGGCCTTGAACTCTGCTAAGATTTGACGTGTTATCAGAGAGAATAATTATTGCTGTTGGTTTTAGTTACCAAGGGCAACAAAGAGAGAAAGAGTTAATCTTTTTAATCAATTTCTAAACACATTTTTCAAGGCAAGACTAATGGTTGAGTTTTTAAAGATTAGTTAAAATGTAGATTTTTTTAAATCAGAATCTCCCAATTTTAAAATGTTTGCAAGCAGTTAAAAATCTCTGTCTCTGTCTCTGTCTGTCTGTTTCTGTCTCTGTCTCTTTGTCTCTGTCTCTGTCTGTTTCTGTCTCTGTCTCTTTGTCTCTCTGTGTCTGTGTCTGTCTCTCTGTCTCTGTCTCTCTTCTCTCTCTCTCTCTCTCTCTCTCTCTCACACACACACACACACACACACACACACAGTATGTCAGTCAGCTTGGGACCTGGTCGTGATTCCACAGAGGGATGCAGCTGGAATGTTCTAGATGAGGAAGGGCAGGAGCTTCACAAAGAGCAGAGTCTAGGCTGTACTTGGTCCTTTCCCTGCTTTACAGGATCTTGTGAGTTTGACAGTTGTGGAGAGCCTGTCATACAGATGTGGGGCAGCCAGGTTTCTGAAGCTGTGGGGACAGTTTCTTCCCTGACCTGCTAAGATGGTACCTGTTTTCCCCACGTAAAGGCCTCGGGTCTGATGGGTTGGGCAGGATGGCTTAGCTGATAGCGGTGCTTGCCGCCCGGGCTGATAACCCGAGTCCCATCAGAACCCGCACGTCAAAGGAGAGAATCAAGTTGTCACCTGTCCTTGGCACATAGGCCATGGCACACACCCCTACGCATATATACACAGTAAATAACTGTAAAAAAAAATATCGAAATGAAACAAAACAGAAAGCCCTCTGATTGTAGCACTGCCCAGCTGTGCTGAAGGAATCTTGGGCACAGATATTGTCTTTATTTTAAAATTCGAATTCTGTTCATCTCGGGTCTCTGTGGCGCTCCTCTTTTTTAAAAGGCTAGATTATAACATCACTTATCCTGATTACTGATTTTTGGTATCCTGTCAAGTCTGTGCCCTAGATCCCAGCCCTTGAGTCTTGGCCTCTGAGGAGGCCAGTCCACCCTCCCTGCTGCCTCTTCACAGCTGTCAGAGGGGCGCGGGTCACTGCCCCCAGAGCAGGTGGGTGCTTGCCAAAGGCAACGGTGTCTTAAGAAACCAATCTACCAGGGGAGGAAGAACACATTCCAAAGACGGCCAGAAATTGTTTCTAGAATATTTCTTCTTTTAAGTTCTTGGCACTTCCGGCTTCTCTTCTTTTAAATGCACAGGCTGCCTTCCAGGGGATGTCTGTCAGGAGCAGCCCTCCCAGTCCACAGACTGCCTCTCCTCTCTCCTACCGTGAAAGGCACAGGGAAGCCATTCAGAGGATCTCTGCCTTGGAGGAGAAACCATTTTCCATGAAGTACCTCTGCGCTGGGGCTTTGGGGTGCGGCAAAACTGGCCGCAAGTCACGTGCCTGCCCCACCTCCGTATTCTCCGCCCACTCCCAGAATCCCCCTTGCTGTCAAATGGACCGGCAAGGCCTGGAGGTTTGGCTGAATCAGGTAAGTAGGGGGGAAAATTATCTCTCTGTTTCACCAAACGGAAATAATAAAATTCCATTGATGTGATAGAAGTCTTCTCAAGTAATATAAATAAGTGTCAGTCTTCAGGAGAATGTTCTAGAATACTCTGGAAAAGCAAATGGATCAGAGCTCCATATGTCAAGTATATCAGCTGGGCGTGATTCTTTCCAAGGATGTTTCCAGGGAACACAGCAGACTCGCTGTCTAAGAAGCCTGAATCCAGGGTGGGATCCGAGTTGCTGCCTCTTCCTTTCCTTGGTTTTCTCTTCTCGTTTCCACCCACGTGATCTGCCAGCATCCTCCCCTCCTGTTCCGTCACGCGTGCCTCTCTGTGTGCACACACACGTGTGCAAATGCCGTGGAGCACACTAGGTTTGTGTAGACGGCACTTCTCCGGACATTCCGTTATCCCGTTACCGTCCCACTTGGAGATTAGACAAGCCGAGGGTCGTACAGCTCGGAAGATTGACAGGCTGGGTGAAGGCTCCAGCGTGCTGGTCAGAATCCCAAACTCAGGCTTTTCCCGTGTTCCTCCACATGTCTTCCTTTGCACCTTCCTCCAGAAGGGCTGTGGCAGGTGTAAGCATGGCACACAGGTCACCCGTGTGTGTGCGCGCGCGTGCGCGTGCGCACCTTTTTACCTCCCTCTCCCATTCCCAGAGGTAATTCCTTGCTAAATAGTTGGATTACATTCCTAAAGCCAGCCACCAAGGTCTATTCCCTTCCTCCTCCTGGGGCTGACTACCAAGATCTAGCTATCAGTTAAGTAGAGGGGAAAAATTATCTCTCTGTTTCACCAAACGGAAATAATAAAATTCCATTGATGTGATTAGTTAGGGTTTTACTGCTGTGAACAGACACCATGACCAATGCAAATTTTATAAAAGACAACATTTAATTGGGGCTGGCTTACAGGCTCAGTGGTTCAGTCCATTGTCTTCAAGGCAGAAACATGGCAGCATCCAGGCAGATATGGTGCAGAAGGAGCTGAGAATCTATCTCTTCATCTGAAGGCAGCTAGTGGAAGTGTTGGAGTCTAACTATCAAAAAACCCCTTTTTGGGCCACCCTAATTAACACACCAAATCAACATTAACCAACTCATCCTAACCCAGGGCAGAAGCTTGTTGGCAGCTGATGGGGTAGGCTGCTTTTCGGTCTCAAAATCTAGGGCTCTACTGGTGCACCCATTTCACCCACCTGCCTCGTGGAGACTTCCTAATGTCACAAGCCAACAGCTGGAGATGTCCCTACTGTGAAAGTGGATGCCGACACTTTGAAATGCTAGAGGTTTTTGTTCACCATGGATTTTTAGAAACTAAGGTTCACTGAAATGATTTACGCTAAAATGTTATTTGATTCCTGAGTTTATTCGGCACCCCAGGCTGTATCTCTCTTGTGTCCTTGTCTCCCCCTACCAGGGCCCTACAGCAAAAAGCTACTGAGAGGTCAGCCTGGGCAAGCTGGCCACAGCGTTCCCAGCTGCCCGCCTTCTCTGACTCTTGTGCTCACCTCACTGTTCCGTTCCCCCGAGTCTTCCAGGAAGCCAGACTGATCAGAATGGCCCAGAGAGAGCAGGTGAGCACCCCCGTGGGTGCAGGCACAAGACACCCCGGCTTGCTGTTTGCCAGAGGGGTCCATGATGCTGTAGCTACTGCCCTGCTGCCTGGGGTGAGTTAGCATAGCGAAGGTCTTTTCTGAGAAGGGGACTCTTCAGGACCTAACTTCCCTGGATCCCTCCTTCGTCGGCCTTTAGGGAAACAGAAGGAACGTTTTGATCAAGGTTTTTCTTAGAAAAGCTCTCCGTGGACCTGTTATGGGAAACGCGAAGCTGGTTTTGTTTTCTTTGATTAATCACAGCGCCCTGTTTCCAAAAGCCAATGTGGCCTTGCGTCCTCCTAGGCACAGCCTGTGCTGTGAAGGACAGGGCTTGAAGCCGTCCCCAGGACCCACGCAGCCCTGTCCCTTCATCCTGTACCTTCCCTGGATTCAGGTTACTCCTTTTTTTTTTCCTTTGTGATTTCTGCCAGTAGGAGCAGGAGAGATCTTTCAAGATTTCTTTACAGTTCCTTGAAAGCGGGAGGGGGAGAAGCCAGCAGTGAATTATATAAAAGCAAAGCCCTTTTAAAAGCAAAAGCCGCTTTAAAGCAACAGCATCTGTCTTCCTATATAGGCGAGGGGTATTTCCCCGGCCAGTTTCTAAGTATAAAGAAAAGTCTACGAATTCTGTGAAGACAAATCAAGGAGACTCCACCCACAGTCCCACCCCTACTACCCTCTCACTACTTTGGTCAGAAAAAGACAATTCCTAGGATGATGGGGGAGGGGGTGAGGGGGATGAGGAGTGGCGGAGGGCGGGGGCGGGATCAGGAGGGCGGGGGCGGGATCAGGAGGGCAGAGCCGGGATGGGGGGGGGATGGTTACGACAACATGACCAAAACAACCACCACCACCACCACAACAACAACAACCAAAAAAACCTCCCAAAGCCTTTTTGAAAAAAGACTAGGGGGAAATTTTGTTCTCTGGCTTCAGGTGGACACAGCATCATGATTCTTGTTCAAAGTCACAAGAGAAGCAGAGAAGAGGGAGAGAAAGCTGTCTAAAGCATGCGTTTGTTGGGAATTTTATAAATAGCCAGCCTGGCTTTTCCTTTCAGGGGAGCCCTGAGCTTGGATTTAAGCTCTACAGAAGTCTCAGCTGCTTTCTTTTGTCTGTAGTCTAAACACCTCACCAAAGCATTCCCCCCAGGGGCACTGCCTGTAGATACTGATTTTTCAACTAAGGACAATTTTGACTTCTAGGGAGACATTCAGCAACATCTGGTGTGTGTGTGTGTGTGTGTGTGTGTGTGTGTGTGTCTGTCTGTCTGTCTGTCTGTCTGTCTGTGTCCTGTCTCTAAAAGCAAACATGGATCGTCAGAGCATAGCCTACGCCGAGAAGGAGCACGGGTCCGCAGGATCCTCCCTCTCGGCCCTGTCGTCAGAGACACTGGCTCTTCAGCCTGTCCCTTCCGGGGAGTTCAGGTTACTCTTTTTTTTCTTTGTGTGTTTCTGCCAGTATGAACATGCAGCTGGCACGCTAGTAGAAGGAGACGAGGGATGCTTACATACGACTCCCAACACACAGACCAGCAAAAATGCAGGTACTGCTGACCCTGAGAAGCCCAGGTCCATCCTGTGCTAGGAAATCGAGGGGAACGCTCAGCCTTGAGGGTTGCTAAGAATCATTCTGCCTTTCAGCAGGCTTGGCCTCTCTCCCAGGCTGCTGAGAGAATCAAAGCTGCTGTGTGAAATGCCCTCTGGCTGTGGTCAAGTGTCCCCCCCTTCCTCCCCACTCCCGTGGAGTTTACTGTGGGGACACAGCAAGCACATCAGCCGGACCTGATGTTTTATAATTTATAGTCACGGGGCGCGCCTGTCTTCATTTAGCAGTGAGCGGCCTGGCAGCCGTCCTGCCAGGGAGGAGGCAGTTATGCAGAGGCCCACAGCCCAGGCCAGCTGACAGCCCCACGGTCCATGGAGATGGCTGGTGGTCAGAGGCACCTGGGAATAGGCCCGGCCTAGATGGCGCTGAGCACGCCCGTACCCCTTCAGACCCATCCGTCAGCAGCGGGCCTTGCCAGAGGATGGCCTATTGAACATTTCCAGGAATAGCACTGCAAGCCTGTCAACTGCTTTCTTGGAAATACACTCAATAAGGATGGCCGGCCTCCAGCCGGCAGAACAGAAAGCCTGGCCTGGACCACACCAAGAGATGGCAGCATCCGGAGGGAGGCAGCCTTTCTCAGGACCCTGAGAACGGGAGGGCTTGTCTTTAGGGTTGCTTGGGGGACTTGCATCAGTTGCTGGAGCCACTCAGGGTGGAAGGGGCTGTGAGACGGCCAGCAGAGGCTCCTGGTACAGCTCCCTTCAGACAGCTCCGTGTCCTTCACGTGCACAAAATGTCAACAGGCAGGAAGGTCATCCAGGTTAGACGGCCAGGTCTCCTCAGCAGTGAGATCCAACATCACCCGGCAGTGCACACCTACGTCCCTTCTCTTATAAATCTCACCCCTAAGGACACCCAAAGGAGCCCCATCTTCCAGTTAATCTTAGAATATGTCATATATGTAGCAAAAAAAAAAAAAAAAAAGAAAGAAAAAGCTTATAATTTAATTGACTTACTCCTACTGTATGCAAATTAACCTTTTCTTTCAGGAAGGCCTGGTGTGTCTGTTGGTATTTGGCGAGTCTGGAACCTTCCTTGGCCTCTGGTTCAGGAAGGGCACATGTGGTGTGGTTGGATTCAAAGCGAGCTCCCTACAGACCCAGGCCTGGGTGTCGTGTGCAAAGCTCTCTGGAACATTTGGGAAATATTGTTTAATCCTATTTTTTTTTTGAATTATGAGAGAATCGTGAAGTTTATCATAGAGCGTTTTATCCTTGAAGAGCTACAAGAAAACATCTGAGGCCTACAGAGAGCCACAGTGAGATAGGGATCATGATGCCAGATACGCCAAAAACAAGGACTTGTTTTGGATAAGCAAGAACTTGCTTTTTGATGCACGTCCCAAATAGTTATCATTTCATCAAAACTCAGATGAACTGGGCACCGTTTGTCTTGTTAAATCCGGCCATCCATTTGGGGAGGAAGAGTGGGCTACTTATTAAATTATGACAGGAAACATCAAGAAAAAAAAAAACTAATAGAAAGAGTTGTGTGGTTGGGTGGGTGGGTTGATGTCCCTACCGCTCCAAAGGGGTTCCTGTCTGGTTACAGGAAGTGGCCTCCTCAGGTTCCACATCCCCAGTGTTGGGAGTCACAGCTAAGGTCACCCCCACTGATTCTTGGGCGCCTCCCTTATCCCAGGCCTCTGTCTCACCCTGGAGATGCTTTGTGGCTCCTCGCTCTGGTCAGTTGCAGATTTCCATCCATTTTCACGGCCATCTTGGCCTTCTCTCCTGTCCCTCCCCTCCCACACCTGATCCTGAATCCCCTGTTCCCCTGCCTCTGCCACTCCCTCCTGGCTCCCTCCCTCCATCTTCATCTTACGACTGTTTTATACAGACACCCACAGCCAAACAGTTGGATGGAGCTTGGGGACTCTTATGGAAGAATAGCAAGAAGGATTGTGGGCCCCGAAGGTCATAGGTCAAGGGCCTCAAAGGAACCCCACGGGAAGACCAATGGGGTCAACTATTCTGAACCCTTGGGGCTCTCAGAGTCTCAGCCGCCAACCAAAGGACATACACAGGCTGGACCTAGGCCTCCCCACACCAGATGTGCATCTTGTCTTCATGTGGGTCCAAGCAACTGGAAAGGGTGCTATCCCCAAATCTGTTGCTTTGTACACGGGCTATTTTCTACTAGCTTGGCTGCCTTTTCTGGCCTCAGAGAGAGAGGAAACACCTATCCTCGCAGAGACTTGAAGTGACAGGGTGAAGGGATACCCAGGGGGTACCCATCTGCTCAGAGGAGAAGGGGAGGAGGGAAAAAGGAGGAGGGAAGGATTGTGGGAGGGTGTGGCGCAGGGGGGGGGCGCGTAACAGTAAGTAGGATGTAAAGTGAATAAGTAAAATTAAATGGAATTAAATTAAAAAAATAATTCCAGATAAAAGCCAGCGTGACCTTTAAACTCCTTTTGCCAAATACTACTCTTCGACAGGGCTGAGACCAAATATTTTAGACCCAATCCAATAGCAGGACAAGGCACCCCTCCCCCTCCCGTTCCCACCTGGGGTGGTCTTTGGTAGCTCTTGGGTTTTCAAAGGATTGGAATCTGAACAGCAAAGTGGACTCCTGTTGCCACAATCGCGTGGAAACGTTCTTGTTGTTGACGACGATTCAGAGACACTTCCCTCGCTTCTTTGGCTTCAGGGCTGTGTTGTCTTGAGGAGCAGAAGCCCTGGCGTCCGACAGCAGAGGCTTCTTGAATTGCTAGCACCCTTCTCTTTTACCCACAGATGGAGGTCAGGGTGGCCTAACCCGGAGGAAGGCTTGGCAGCTTTCTGAGGGTGGAGATGAGAACTGGGCCTTCTGACAGAACGCCTGCACAGGCTGAGCCTGCCAGCTGCTGTGTGTCCTGTGGAGAGGCTGCCTTTGCTTAAGCCCTGTCATTTGAATGGTCAATGTCCCTCCCTCCCAGGTCCTTGAGGACTTACCCTTAAAGGAGATTGAAGGACCTTCAGTCTCTGTCTCTCTCAGAGTCTCTCTCCTTCTCCCTCCCTATCTTTCCCTCTCTCCATCCCCCATGTGCGAGAGAGAGAGAGAGAGAGAGAGAGAGAGAGAGAGAGAGAGAGAGCCTACACATGCGTTAAGTATTATTTCTCTCACACCATCCACTATTTTTTTTTTTTGTTCTGGCTAGAGACAGAATCTTTTTCCTGGCCTAGAACTAGACGAGTCAGCTAAGCTAGTTGGCCAACAAGCCCTAGGGTACTGCTTGTCTCTGTTCCCCAGCCCTGGGACTACAAGTATTTACCACCGTGTCCAGCTTTTTAGAAAGTTGATTCTGACATCATCAGACTCCGGTCTTTAAGGTTTGCAAGGCAAGCGATTTGTCAATCCGAGCTGGCTCTCTGATCCCCGCCTTTTCTTTTCTTCCTTGGCTTCTTAGCCACGGGGTGAATCGTCTGCCCTGCTGCCCACACACCTCCCTAGCAAACCAGAAACCAGATTCCGGGCCTAACAGCAACGGGGTCTCTCTGATAACACGGGGTTGAAACCATGAGCCATAATCAACCTCTCCACTTTATGAGTGATGTGTTATAGGGACAGAACCATGTCGTGTCAGACCAGCAAGCGGGCCCCACCACAAATCCCAGGGGAGAGCAGAACAGACACACAAAGCATTCCACCATGCAGATCCCCCACTATAGACACTGAGGCCGGTCAGGCCGGTCGCATACAATGTTACCAGGAAACGGCCAACATTTACTGAGAAGCCTCAGTCCACGCATAAACATTTTTCCAACCAGTCTTTAACACCTCCTTCAGGAGGAGGATAGTATCACTATTTGTTAGCATTATTAAGAATAATAGCAACATTAGTATTAGTAGAGATACAAATTGTTGCATAGTTTCAGCGACACAGAGGTGATGTAATGACTTGAGAGATTCGGTTGTTTCCTGTAAGTCCGTTGAGAAGTGACTGTGACGGTTGAGACTCATTTCCGGTCTTCCTTACCTCCAGACCCCTTCTGTGCCCCTTGTGTCACACTGCACGCAGGTCCTAAAGCCCAGTCGCATGGCTCTCCGCCTACAGAGGGGAATGACGTCACTCCCCTGTGTCTTTCCATCGTGGGTAGAGAGCGGGTAGGAACAGGGTCTCAATCAGAGCCGTACAGGCTCAATGAGTTTATATTAGGGAGAGTTATCATCATTACCATTGTTATGACTTTAGTTATGCCAAAGGAGCTGACTGGGCATGCGGCGTCAGTGTTGTTTGTCTGGAGGAGGCAGGGTCGTCCCTTCTCTTCATCCCTCCTACTCACTAATAAGTCGTTATACGGCTCTGAGGTAGACACTCCAAGATGGTCACCTCTAGATCAGGAGGGCCGTATATGGAGTTCTGATCATAGGAGAATATGTTCTTCCTTTATGTCCATTTAGGTTCTTCCCACTGAAGTATGTCCTTCAATAATAATAATAATAATAATAATAATAATAATAACTACTACTGCTGCTGCTGCTGCTGCTGCTGCTGCTGCTGCTGCTGCTGCTGCTGCTGCTACTACTACAGTTGATAGCATCTCCTAAGAAAGGCATCCTGGGTCAAGCTCTGATCTGGTACTTTCCACATTTTGCTTTATCTGATCCTCAAGCCATATCGGGAGGTGGCTACTGTAATCATCCTTACATACAGCTAAGGAACTCAGGCACAGGGGTGTAAACTTGTCCAAGGGCCAAAGGTGGCTTTGCTAAAGTTCAGAGCTCAACAGTGTCACAACACATATTTGTGTAGAAGTTGGGGCCAGTTCTTTCTCCCAGGCCGGAAGCTCCCAGAACCAAGACTCAGCTTCAAAATATATTTACAAATATCTTGGCCATATAGCTACTCTGACTAAGATCATAACGAAAATAAGCCAATCGTTTTAACCTCTACTCTGCACATTGCTGGTTGCCTGGGCTCTATCCCAGAATTCTCTCTGCCTCCCGGATATCCCACTTCCTGTTGCCTGCTTAAGCCATAGGCCATAGGCTTTCTAATTGACAGTTGATGCATCCATACAACACACAAGATAGTCTCTCTACATATTTGTATAATCTGTCTTCTAGCTGGATACTTTGTGTTCATTTTACAATCTCTGTGGTTTCTGTGTGGGTCATTGCCTGGACAGTAGTCCTAGATACTTTCTTTCATGAACAAGGTGCTAGGACCGCATTAAATGTATCAAATACTTTCTATGAAAGAATTATTCGGGAGACTGGATTTCTCTATGTCTGCTTATTGGTAATGAATACTAGTCTGGGTCCATAGGTGAGATAAACATGGTGTAGTAACAAATACACCCCCAGAGTTAAGTGCTCTACCACAATGAAGATCTCTTCCCATAGAAACCACAGGAAGCGTCTGTCCTGGTACCCAGGAGTCCAGGCCGTTTCCACCTTGGGCCTCCTCATCACATTTCCATGGCTACAGTCAAATGAGATGAGCAAAGTGGAGAGGACACGCCTACGAACTTCCCTGGCCTACATTACACACACCCTCAGTTTCCTCCGTCCACTGGCCCGCAGAGTGATGTGACCCCTACCAGAGCAGGTAAGAAAGGGAGGGAACACGTGGCTTTTCCCTTCCCAGATCCCTCACTCTCTCCCTCAATAAGCAAACCTGAATCATAGCCCCAGGTTAGGAGCAAATGCTAGAAACTTTGTTAATCCCTTTCTTGTTAATGATGGTTATTTATCTATTTGATAAAGGCATCGTTAACCAGTCTCCATTCAGGAAATATTTTTCTAATGTTTCTGTTTCCCCGGGCTTTTTTTTTTTTTTTTTTAATCCCTGGAGATATCAGTGACTAAAACAGGAAAACACCACCACTTTGTAGAGTGGCATTCTGTTAGCAAGTAGGGAAGACACATAGTTAACATAGAAAGAAACAAGGACAAGGTGGATTGTGAACGGATGGGTAAAATGGTAGAAAATAAAACAGGGAAAGAGAATCAACATGTGTGAGAGTCTCTGTGTAACTCTACGTGTGTGTTTGCATTCGTGTGAATGAATATGTAAGCGAGCATGTCAATGTGTGTGTGCAAATGTTTGTGAATGTAAATAAAAGAATGAGAGAATACGGTTGTGTAAATGTGTCAGGGTGTGTACGTATGTAGTGTTTGTGTAAGAATGTGCAAGCATATGGAAGTGTGTATTACTGTGGTGTGTACACATATGTGTAAGACTGTGCATGTTTAAGTATGTATGGATGCACATATAAAAGTGCATATATGTAATATTTCTATAAGAGTGCATAAGCCTTTAAAAGTATGTATGTGTGTGTATGTAGGTGTGTCTTATTCTGTGTACACATGAGTGTAAAAATGTATGTGTGCAAGAATGTGTGCATCCATGTTTATTGTATAAGTCCGTGTATGTTTGTAAGAGTATGTGAATATGTACAAGTTTATTTGTATGTGTGTGTAATATTTAAGTGAATGTGTGTAAGTATGAACGTATATGTGTATATAACTGCATAAGTGAGTATTTGTGTGTGAGTGTATATATGTAAATGCACGTGTATGTGTGCGTTAGTGCACACAAGTATGTAGATGTGTGTGAATGTGTAAGCAAGTGTAAGTCTGTGTGTGTGTGTGTGTGTGTGTGTGTGTGTAAAAGTTGTGTGTGTGTGAAGCAGTTTTGAACAGAATGGTTAGGGCAGGCCTTTCTGGGAAAGTATTGTTGAATAAAGGCCCAAGGAATGCAAAGAACACAGCGGAGCTGGGATAAACAGCTTCTGTGAAGCGTGCAGAGGTGCTGAGATAGCAGAGCATCTCCCATAACTGAGGACATTAGAGTGACTTCAGAGTAGAGTAGCAGGGGCTGCAGTCAGGAGCATGATGGGGCTGTGTAAGAACCTCTATCCTTCCACTCTAGTCTCCCCCTTATCTGGACGGTGGAGGGGCTGGAAACCTGGAGTTCCAGTAGGATCCGGGGACTATAGCCTACACGCTATTGTCTCCACCAAAGTCACACGTCAGCACCTATCCCAGTCCGCCATTATATATCTGACTGAGTCCTCATCAATTTGTCTTTGATAGATATTCATTGAATGAGGTAATTCCTTTGGGACATGATCGCTCACAAAAGTAGACCCTTTCTGAGTAGAAACAGTGCCATCGAAGAAATCCCAAGAGGCTGGAGGGACGGCTCGATGAACGAGAGAGTACTTGCTGTTCTTGGAGAGGAGCCGAGTTCAGTATCCACACCAGACATCTAGTACTCCAGATACCCCTGACCTCCTGGGCTATATACACAACTCAAAAGAAGAAACATAAATCTTAAAAAAAAAAAAAAAAAAAAAAAAAAAGAAGGAAGAAAAAATAAAGGGAGGAAGAGGGGGAGGGAGGGAGAGTTCCAGAGAGCAGATTGGCCCTTCTACCAGATGAGGATGAAGAGAAAAAGAACCATCTATGAGTAGGAAGAGAGCAGTCTCCAGGCACGGAATCTACCTTGACCTTGAACTTTCCAGCTTTCAGAACGGTGAGTGTTTGGTGTTTAAACCACCCAACGAGGGAGTTCTGTAAAGGGAGTTCTGTTACAGATGGAGAGAGACACCAGATGACACTGACTCAGGGACCCCGTCACTCTGGGAGACAAGCTCCAGCTTTTCAATGTGATTTTTTTTGATGCTGGGTCTCAACCCCAGGGTCTCCCATGTGCTAAGTGCCAAGCCTCTCGGGTCCTCCCCCAGTTCCCTCTTCATCTTAGGCCTCCCCCCCCCTTCCCTAGAACCACCTGCTCTAATTCCTATACACACTAGCTACATAATTTGCAAGGCCTGATGCAAAATCACAGGCTTTGCATTTGAGCCGTCCTTGCTCAAGACTCAGAGGAGAAATGAGCATTTACTGAACTGTAAAGACTGCCGTTGCAAAAATATTTTACCATCAAAAGTTAATAAGAATAATAACATTTAGTCACTACAGATATTTTAAATGGAAAAGAAGTAGTCTGGGGTCATCTTTTTTTTTTTTTTGTAATAAATAATACTTTACATTGTTGTGCTGATGTGATAGGTCATACGATGTTTTGGGCTTGTTTTCTTGCTTTTTCGTTCAAATGGTCATTTGTGCTTTTAGCAAATGGATTTTCTAATGATGTCATTGAAAGCAATGCCAATTGCTTTTGGCAAAGGGAAATATCAAATACTTTGAGATAGATTTAACTTTGATAATGAAATCCAATGCAGTTGTTGCTGGAACAGGTGTCATGATTTTATAGGCTGATGATATTGATGTAGATTTTTGGAAAATTACTTGAAATATGAATTTTAGTAAATCTAGAGGTGACAACACGGATGAAACTATTTTCTGAAAGATTTATTTCTTCTTAAGATTCAACTTTAAATATTTCAGTATGAGCTAGCATGGTTTCTGATAGATTCTGAGAGTTGTGTGACTTGGGGGGGGTCTTCATAGTTTTCATATAATTTAGGGTGTCTTTTTATATTCTCCGTGGCCATATCTTCAGGCACAAGAGAAATCAATTTGAAACTTATTTTAGTTAACAACTGCCGGTTCCTCTGAAACACTATATTGAGTTAGATTCGTTTTGTCAAACAGAACTATCTTCACATTTGAATTCTATTTCTAGGCCCGAAGAAATGTGGTTTGTATTGTGTCATGGGTTTTCAAAACCAGAGGTTCTCAGCAGTTAAAAATAGTTGAGGTAATCTCACACTGTAGCTCTGACTATTCGTGAACTCATGATCCTCCTGCCTCAGCTCAGCGAGTCCTGGGGTTCCGGGTGCGTACCACAGCACCCCTAATGTCCGTTACTGGCATGTTCTTCTGTGCACGATTTTAATAATTTATTGAGCAACTTTCTCCGTGGGCGCCAGCTATCACTGTCCCAGCGTTGACTGGAGAGTTAGCATTTGTACAGATGCCATAAGGAAAGTGGGCTGTTCAGACAAGCTGTGTCTACCACGTGCCCCATGAGGCTCTCGGAGAATGCCCTCCTCTCTCCCACATCTGTTGCTGCTGACCCTGCATCTGCTCCTCTCGCTGCTACACATCACCTTAGACCCACACCCTGCCCCCTGTCAGTCTTTCAGATTCCCAGTGCCCCCCCCCCCCAGCTTACACGTGGGTATTAAGTCATTGAACCAGCTACCACACATTGGCCACGGGTATACTTGCAGCCTGAGCTTGCAAGTGGATGGTATCTTTCCATCACTATAACAGGATGTCTGTGGTGGTTAATTTACGAAGAGAGTTCATTTAGACCTCCAGATTTGGAGTTTCTTCCTCATTGCTGGTTGGCATTGTTACTTTGGACCAGTGGCAAGACAGCAGGTAAGAGTGGAACTGTGCGCCAGGAGAAAACATATTTCAGCATGTATATCCACAGAACAGCATTTATTATAGTCAGAGCAAGGTAATGTCACCAACATCTCACTGTATGGGTACGCGACAAGAATCCATTAGACTGTTCTCTTAACAGATTTCCAGGGTAGACTCCAACATCATCCACTACAGGCTTCACATTCGGTTACCGGATTCATTCACCCCACAGCAGTGCAGTATCATACAGCTTGGCCAGAGTCTCCTCAGCCCCCTGTTCCCCTCACTGCCTCACTGTCTTTGCTTTTCCCCTCGCTCATTTTGTAATTAAGTTTTATTGAAACATCATTATTTGCTTGTTGCATGCTGTCTGTCTGGGGCTGCTATGTGTCTTGGCAGTAGGACTGAACAGCGCCATGAAGAATGTTGGGCTCACAACACTTGCTGTGTGGGACTTCACATAATAGGTTTGCTGACATCTCTACTAGACAATAAATTCCACAAAGGTAGGGGTCACATCTGTCTACTTCATGTTTGCGTTCTCTTCTCCAGGCCTTCGGGGCCTCATGGAGATTGTGCTCATGTTGAGAGCCTTATTGGGGTGTCATGCCACCTGGCAGGAACTTGACATCGACCAAGGTGAAGTTCCTCTCCCTGCCTTTGAGTGAGAACTCCTGTGTCAGCCATAATCCCCTCCACCTAGGGTGGAGTGCTCAGACCAAGGTGAAGCCCATTGTTCTTCAAGGACCTGCAGTCTCCCGAGAAACACTAGCCACCTGTGGAGCAACTGAACTGGTTCTGCTGAGAAGCTTCTAGCCTTTGGGGGAAGGGTTTTCCCTGCCTATATATTTGGAGTTCTTCATTAAACTTTGAGACCTTGAACAGCAATGCTGTCATGGTCTCCATCTCTTTTTACCACCTTCCCATACATCCCAAGCTTCCCTTTCAGGTAACCCGTTCAATGTGGGCAGTTACACGCTCAGTCATGCCTTATTGAAGAAAAAAAAAAAAGGAATATTGACTATGTAACCACACTAATATTTTTGAAGTAATTTATTTTCTTCAAAGAGTCACATAAATATTATGTTTGACTACACTTTAAAATGTCTGTATAAGATGGATGTATAGGATGACTTACTGTGAAACTGACTCTAGGAATGTGGTGGGTATTTGTCTTTTGGCTTCGCAAGTCCTCTGGCACATTGGTCCTACACCAGTCTGAAGAAGCTGAGCATGGAATTCATAAAACCACACCACTCAGTATTTACTGAGCAGACCTGGGGCCAGGGGTAAGGACCAAGATGACAATAGTTACACCATGTCTAACCCATCAGAACAAACAGAGGATGCAAAGTCAAAGGGAAACAGACTCAGGGTCTATAACATATGCCAGTGCAGATCCAGAACTACCCGAGAAAAGGTTTCAAGTGCAATGGAACGATCCCGGAGGGAGTGCTGTAGGTGTTCAGAGCTAGGACATGCTCCTCTGACTACAGGGTGAGAAAAGGCTTCAGCCCAGACCCCATCTGGTCTCAAATCCAAGATGAGGCTTGGAAAGCTAGTGCTACCAGCCCTGATTTATGGAATTTTTTTACTATGGAGAGCTGATAAGACTAAAAGAATGGATTAAGAAGCAAGCAAAGGATTAGGAGGAATTAAAGAATTACGATGGTATGATCCAAAGTACAAATACTCAACACTTGGGAAAGAACAGATTTGGGAGAGATTATGAATCATCTGTAGACAACTGTGTTAGGATCTCTCCAATTTGGAAAATGTGATATGATTAGGACACTTCAACAGGCTGGGGGTAGGGGTGGGGCTGGTTTTCCACAGGGGGAAAAAAAAACCGCATACATCCAGAAAGCTAGGTAAGGAAATCATCACAACCAGTACATACTCAGGTCTTATGGCGACCTGGAACCCCACTCAGGTCACCTGACCATCACCTTGGGCTTCCGCCATATTGAATGCATTCAGTACAGGATAGCTCGTATGGCCAGCCCAACAGCAACACTGGAAGCAGAGTGGAGAGGCCACCATCTCCAGATGTTTCTGAGGAACCAGTAGTCTTCATAGCTGGTCTGGTGAAGTCACTGAGAAGTGGGGTTTTCAGGGAACTAGGCATGAAGCTAATCATGAAGACTTCAGGCTGAGGTAGCCTTGGGAAGATCCGGTTACCTCCAATCTTATACATTCCATGTGAGTTTATTTGTTATAGGAGATCAACAATCTGCAAGGGTTGGTTTTTTTTTATAGCAAAGAAGCCAGAGATTATTTATGACCAATTTTCTCAACAAGCTCTGGAAAGCTGATTCACAGAATTACTGATGTTATTTTTTTATTGTTGTCTTTTATGGGGACTTTACTCATTTCTTAGAGGAACCACTGTATAATTGGCATGAAAGAGGGTTTCTTGTGGTGAGGTTGGTGTTTCTTGCCTGCCTCGAGAGTTCTACTGCTGAGGAAAACAAACAGAACAGCCCAACCCTTCATGACACGACTATTTCCAGAACCCTCCATGGACATCACATGCTGTAGGCTTGCAGGGACCCAGAGCTTGCAACACATATTCCAGGGATAAGCGGATACCGCTCAGTTGTGTGATCCTCTTTGTGTAAGACAGAAAGAGAAAGGAGACAAAAGGAGTTTTTGTTCTGTTTTTGTTTTGTTTTGTTTTGTTTTCTTTTTTTAAAAAAAGCTGATACTTGGAAAAAATCTGATGGAGCAGGCGTCTAAGGGACACACTGATACTGCTCTTCAAGTCTCTACTGAGGACAAACAGGACATCTCTCTGCAGCTCTACCCAAGAGAGAACATTTATATATCTTTTCATTTAACCATTAAGGGAGAAGTGCCTTTTTCTTTTATGTATTTAAATTAAAAGTAATGAAGATGACTTTGGTAAATGAAAGAGAAGTAACCTATATCCTGTTCTCTGACAGTGTTCCCATATAACATAAGTTGCATTTTAAAATTGATTTATTTTTACTTTATGTGCATTGGTATTTTGCCTACATTTATTTCTGTGTAAGTGAGTGTATCAGATTCTCTGAATCGGGAGTTACAGAAAGTTGTGAGCTACCATATGGGTGCTGAGAACTGAACCCAGGTCCTCTGGAAGAACAGTCAATGCCCTTAACTACTTAGTCTCTCTAGTGTCTGTAATGATCTTCTGACAGACCTAGACTCCCATGCAGACCCACTGGATTGGAATGCTTACTCCGGCTCCTACATCTGTGTGATCTGGCAAGCTGCCTAAATTTTATAGGTTTCCATTTTCTCATCTGAGAGATGAAGATAATGAAAGTTTCTATTTAAAGATGAAATGAGAACATCTACAGAGTGGCTAGCTCAATGCCTGGCATGCACTGCCTCGGCTGTAACTGTTAGGATTATTTATCACTGAAATCAGGGAGCTGGAGGTTTGAGAGATGGCACAGCAGTTAGGCACACATGCTACTATCAAAGAAGACCTGAATTTGACTCCTAGCACCAACATGGCGGCTCACAACCGTCTGTAACTCCAATTTTAGGGGATCTAATGTCCTCTTCTGACCTCCTTGGGCACTGCATGCATGTTGTCTGCTTAAATACATACAGGCAAAACACTCAAACACATAAAGTTAAAGCCTAAAACAAGGGAGGTTGGGGGTGCTAGTTGACTGGGAGATCTTAGTGTTGATGTAGTGAAGCCCCTCCTCTGCCCTGCGAAGAAGTTTCTGGAGACAGTTGGGATGATTACTCAGCAATGTGAATAGACTTAACTCTACTCAAAGGTGATTTAAAATGCTAAGCTGTATGTTCTGCATATTTTATAAGATGAGTTAATACATTAAAATCAAAGTTATTTTTAAAGGAAAAAAAAACTTTTAAGAGATTTCTATTCTCCGTGAAGTTCAGCCTTGCTAAGACTTTTATGAATGGCTTTGGGTTGTCATCATTTAGACTGTATATAATGGTTCTTCAAGGTCCACGTGTAAACTGTTGGGTTGTCATCCTGTGGTACTACTGGGGTGGGGCAGAAAGTTTTAGAAGAGGGGCTGGGTGGAAGGGAGGAGGTAAGCCACTAGGTTGGGAACGTATCCTTTAAGGGGATATTGAGATCCTGCCTTTCCCTTCCTCATTCCCTGGGCACTCTGGGGTGAGTAACTCCTCCAGCATATGGTCATGTAATGATGTACTCATCCATAGGCCAACGGTGAAAGAATGAGGCGAGCCCCACCCCATGAAAGCTCTGAAAGTAAGATCCAAATGAAACCTTTCTTCCTTGTAAATCGTTTGACTCAGGCATTTTCTTACGACAGTAGAAAGCTGACCAGCTGCTGGATGAAGCCGCCCAGATGACTGTTATCCTAACCTTCTGTTGACAAGTATAGCAAAATATTATTAATAGTGTCAGGGGTAGGCTCTCTACCCCATGGCGTGGGACTCAAGTTCTGCCAGTCATTGGTTGGTCATTCTCTCATTTTTCTTCTTCATCTTTACCTCTGCACCTCTTGTAGGCAGGAAAAATTGCTGATTGAAGGTTTTGTGGTTGGGTTGGTGTCCCCATCCCTCCATTAGAAGTCTTCTCTGGTTATAAGAGGTAATGGTTTCATGTTAAGTATCCTCTATTGCTCAGAGTCTTAGCTTGGGTCACCCTCATAGATTCCTGTGAGTGTCTATTGTCCTAGGTCTCTAGTTTGTCTTAGAGATACACCCCCCCCAATTCCTGTTCTCTCTCCTATCATCTTCCCCACACTTGATCCCTCCTGTCCCTATCTACCCCCTCTCCCACCCAGTTCCCTCCCTCCACCCACCCCAGATGTCTATTTTATTTCCTCTTCTTGGTGAGATCCAAGCATCCTCCCTTGGGTCTTCTTTGTTACTTAGCTTCTTTGGGTCTGTGGATTGTACCATGGTTATCCTGTACCTTAGAGCATGCACCACCATCTCAGTGGTGACCAATGAACTTTCCATTAAAAATAATATCTTTTCTCATGGCTCCCTCCAATTTGCTGGCCCTTGAGTGTGTTCCCCCAAAGAAACCCAAGGCCTGAGATGAGCCTCACTCAAGCCTGCCCCTTTGTGTGAAAGGGCTTCTAACACCGAATATGTCCGACATTCCTCACTTTGTCCTAGATCCCCTGAAGGATAGGACAGGCCTCTGGCATTCTGAGAGTCTAATACTACTCCTCTGATGTATCCTCAGTAAGATCAGGAATTGGGTAAGAACACAATCAGAATGGGTTGCTGATAAACCATCTTTTCAGCAAGCCATTGAAGAAGTGGCTTCGTCTGCTAGTGGAATTGGGAAAATGTGCACATCAGAATAAATTGTGATGGTTTGGGTTAGGGGTGTGGCTTACTTGAAGAGTGTTTACCTACCACACACAAATCTCCATGTTCTAGGCCCACTACTACATATATTGAATGTGGGGGTGCATATCTGTAATCCCAGCATTTGGGAGGCAGAGGTAGGGGGATCAGAAGCTTACAATCATTTTCAGCTATGTAGTGAGCTGAAGGCAAGCCTGGGATACATGAGGCTGTCTCAAAAATTTAAATAAATAAAGAGATAATGACAGAAGCACAATATAACCCATTGTGTATAAACTGGAGAAATCATGAGTCCACATAGCTAAATGACTAAGTAGAAAGTTCACACAAAAAGATATGTATATACTTTAAACTACCTCCCCCATAATACTTAGCAATTACAAAGAATAACCACAACTCTGGCAAATGTGTCCTGCAAGAGGTTAAAAGAACATGTTCATCTGACAGGATGCAGCAAGAGGACACCAGCATGACCCTAGTGCCATGCCCTGCTGACAATGAATGACCTGACTGTAGTTATGGGAAACACAGAAAGTCTCAAATGGAGGATCATTCTACAACATAAATGGCCTTCAAAAGAGTCAGGATCATAAAAGACAAAGAAAGACTTAGAAAGTTTCAAAATGAGGGAGGAAAAGATAGAGAAGCAGTCAAAACAGCTTCATTCCAGATTCCTTAACTGTGAAGAACAGACATTATCGGGACAACTGGTATACCTTATATGGGGTCCAAAGTGTAGACAGTGGAGATACAACAATGTTGATTTCCTTGTGGTGGCTGAACTGTGATTATGCAGGATGACACACTCATCTATAGGACTCACACAATGAAATTTTCAGGGTGACTGGACATCACAGCAGCAAATTCATATCTAATAATTTAAGAAAAAATTCTGTGTGCTGAGTTCTCCATTTTTATTAAGGAAGGGATGGAGGGACAGAGAGAGAGGAGGAAAGATAAAAAGGAAGAGACGAAGACATCATCATAGTAATCTTTATTCAGATGGTCCTAGCTTCAAACCTTGGGTTCTTCTGAAACTTGAGGAGCCTTTTTAAAGATTCCTATAAGAATATGTATCAGTTTCTTTTACATTACTGTGACAAAACATCTTTGGCAGTAACTTACCGGGAGAGGTTTAATCTGGTACATAGTTGGGAAGTGCAGTGCATCATGGCAGTAGGACATAGAAATTGAGACAGCTATGTCTGTTTTGGTGGCACAGCTTTTTTACCTGTTGGTCAGCCAGGAAGCAGAGAGCTTGAATCAGAAACAGTATTTTCAAGGCAACCCTAAGTGACACATCTCTGTAGCTAGAAGTTTACAGTTTCCCAGTTGTTCAAATCTTAGTACGATCTGATTGGAAACTGGTGGGGGCAGAAGGGAAAAGAAGAGGAGAGGGAAGAGGAAAAAGTCTGAGCATTACAGAAATGTTTGTATTTAATCTGACTACTAGAGTAGAAGGGTCCATGATCCTTGATAGAAAATATCTTAAGTATGTGCATATGCTCCTGTGTATAGAAACTTATTAAAATGGCGATCACACCTTATGTATACTTTATAACTTTATCTATTTAATATCTTCTGACATTACCCCCAACCCTATTTAGAAACAGGGTCTTGCTGTGTAGTCCTAAATGTCTAGAACTATGTAGAACTGGTCTATGAAAACCAAGCTGGCCTTGAACTAACAAAGACCCACCTGTCTCTTGCCACCCACTTGTTGGGATTACTAAAGGATGTGGTACCACACTGTGACACAGTATTCCAAAGGTTAGCTAATCAATAGCCATTGGTTGTGATCATACTAATTATTTTTAACCACTCCCAGCTATGGTTTGGTTTAACATTCCTGTTCCACCATCTAGCCTTTAGATATTGGCATATATTAGCTTCACTATGAGAACAAAAAGGGAAAAACATGTAAGATAATTTCCAGCACACCTTTTATTGTTTCCACTTGCCCATGGACAGATTGGGCTATACAGAGGACATTTTAGGAAGTAGTATATATCTTCTTGAACTGATGAACTAAATTCTTTTCTTTTTTCTTTTCTTTTCTTTTCTTTCCTTCTTTTCCTCCTCCTCCTCCTCCTCCTCCTCCTCTTCTTCTCCTTCCCCTTCCCCTCCTCCTCCTCCTCCTCCTCCTCCTCCTCCTCCTCCTCCTCCTCCTCCTCCTCCTCCTCCTTCTTCTCTCTCTCTCTCTCTCTCTCTCTCTCTCTCTCTCTCTCTCTCTCCTCAATGGTAGAAGACTCTACTAGAGATTGACTTTAGGGCATCATATGCAAGGAAAGAACTCTACTCTGAATTGTGGCCCCAGGCCTCAAATTAACTGAGTTCAAATTCCAATTCTCTTCTTCCCAGAAATCTAAGACCTGGTACTTAATATCTCAGTGCCTCGGTTTCCTCATATGTAAGGTGGTGCCGATTCACAGAGTCACTGAAAGACTGACAGGTTGTGAAGAGTTCATACGAGGCAAGTGTTCATTGATCAGTGTTGTCCATTGTTAGTATTATGAATAAATACAAGAGGCGCCTTTTTGAGGTCCAAAGAAAAAGACAGCAAGTAGGTCAGCCCCATCCCTGGGATGGGAAAGCTCCCTCTCATGGTGACAGAAGTGATATTGATGGGAAAAAAAAAAAAACATTTTGCAAGGTCTGGAGCTGACGTGTACTCTTTATGACATTTTCATCTCTGAGTAATAGATTCTATCGCCTACAGAGCCAGGCCATTTCCATTTAGTGACTTTTCCTCTTCTCTCTCAGACCTGGAATCTACCTCCTGTTGACTTCATTCTCCCCCCCTCCCCCTCCCCCCTCCCCAGCCACCAGGAACTGTTTCTGGACAATGCTCACCACCATGCTAGCCAGGTCTTACACAGGCTAGGGGGCCCGAAGGCCCACCAAGGCATCCAATATTCCTTAGAGGGGTGCTGAGGAGGCCTTCATTCCTCCTCTAGTCTTACATTTTCTCCCAGTGATATGCCCCCAAAGGGTATGCTGGGTATAACTTTAAGATCGATCCATGTGTTGGCGTCAACACGTTATAAAATACTGTTCAAGGAGCTATGCTGATTTTGAGCATAACCTGGTGTTACAGAGCACAGGCCCCCTGACGGGCTCCCAGACTGCATTGTGGTATGTTACTTGAGCTGAGGAGAGGAACTTGGGTAGAAGATGAGGGAGGGCACTGGGCACGAACAGTGTCTTAGGGGTTTCTATTGCTTCCATGAAACACCATGAGACAAAGCAAGCTGGATCGGAAAGGATTTATCTGGCTTACACACACATCCATAGTCCATAAGTGAAGGAAGTCAGGATAGGAACTCAAACGGGGCAGCCACCTGGCATACAGAGGCCATAGAGGAGTGCTGCTTGCTGGCTTGCTCAGCCTGTTTTCTTATAAAACCTAGGACCACCAACCAAGGGATGGCCCCAGGCTCAATGGGCCGGGCCCTCCCCCATTAATCGCTAATTAAGAAAATGCCCCCACAGGCTTGTGGATAGCCTAACGCGGCAGCATTTTCTTCGTTGACATTTCTTCCCCTCAAATGACTTCAGCTTGTGTCAAGTTGACATGAAACTATCCACTACAAACTCCTGGGACACACACTTGCTGGGAATCTCCCGGTATGACTCAAGGCGGGCTGAGTGAGGGTGTGGGCAGCCTCATCATATCCTTGGGAATGAGGATAATTAGTCCCCTGGTCCCAGTATATCCCGTTATGAAAGCAGACTGATGCTATTCTCCTCTCACACGCTGGTTCTTTGTATCCCATCTGTTCTCATCCCCTTCCGTTCATTTTTCAGACCTAGGGTCAGACGCCGCAGAACAACACAGAAGAGAGGGTCCCCATCCAAGGATGCAGTACGTAGATGAGGGGGCGGGGCATGACACTTGAGTCCATCGTCGTCGTGGTCATCATCATCATCATCATCATCATCATCATCATCATCATTTTACCTTCAGCTGAGAGCATGGATTGGATGGTTATAGCCCAGCAGCTGTGGAATCTCTCTTTTTCTTCCACAGGGTCTGCTCACCCTGGCAGCCTTCATGCCAGGTTTAGTCACCATAAGCTTCACGTGGCACAGAAAAGTAAACTCCCCTCGAAGTTTGATTCAGCCCTGGGAGAACTGCCCCCGGCACACCTTCAGCATCAAGGTTGTCCCTTATCTTATCAGTAAAGATGTCATAAAGCTGCAGCGGGATCGTAACCTGGAGGTGTGGCTTCCTTTACGCTTAGAGAATAAAGATAAGATGAATCATTTATTTTTTTTCAGGGCAGCAGCGGGTGAGGCTTGGGCAAGGAGCAAGGAAGACGAGCAGCCAAACTTCTGGGAAAAGTCAAAGAAGGTGGAGAGTTTCCAGAACGCCACGTAAGACTTACATCATGGCAGACTCCTTTTGTTTTTTTTAATTTGCTATATTCGTTATTTACATTTCAAATGATTTCCCCTTTCCTGGACACCCCCCCCTGAAAGTCCCATAAGCCCTCTTCCCTCCCTAATCAACCCCTTCCCATTTCCCTGTTCTGGTATGCCCCTACACTGCTGCACTGAGCCTTTCCAGGACCAGGGGCCACTCCTTCCTTCTTCTTGGGCATCATTTGATCTGTGAATTGTTTCTTGGGTATTCTGAGCTTCTGGGCTAATATCCACTTTATCAGTGAGTGCATACCATGAGTGTTCTTTTGTGAGTGGGTCACCTCACTGAGGATGACATTCTCCAGATCCATCCATTCTTTTCCCTCTGGAACATGAGCCACATAAACCTTCTATATGTTGCCTGTTCGTCATGCGTTATTACAACAATAGGAAAGAAACTAACCCCTCTATTTTCTAAGGCCCTTCCTTAGAGAGACTTTCTAAGTCTCCTCTCTGGGACATTATTAATGGTCTTACTGACTCCCTAGATCCTGGACAAGAAATGTAGTCTTCCCTTTCTTGCAGCCTACAGATGCAGGTCCTCTCGGTGTCCTTCTTTATTTTACCCTTCAACTTTATACAGATCACATAGTGCAGACTATTCAGCTAGGTCATAATCAAGGTCCGAATATTTTCCTTGAATGCTGGGGGCGTGGCTCAGTTGATAAAGTGAGAGCCTGGCCTACAGTGCATAAACATAGTGATACACACCTGAATTCTTCTCTGCCAACTGTTTGTATAAAGTCTTACTCACCACCCCATCCTCCTGCCTCAGTACTCGCTGCTGGATGTTGGAGCCACTAGCACTTAAAGCCCAAAGCTAGAATGTTGACCACGGAGCATCTCAGTACCCGGGGGTCACAGTTGCCAGCAAGGAAGAAGTCCCTTGACTTGCCTGCCACACATTTTCTATCTGAGCAGAGCAGAAGAACCCCCAGGGGCAGAAGAATCTCCCACCATAACCTCAGCTGGTGGATAATACTCCCAATCACAGAAAGAAAAAAAAAAAAACAAAAACAAATTAAAGGAGCTTTCTTCTTTCCGGTGATCTTCCCCAAATCTACAGTTCAAGCTGTGAATGTATGCTCTCACTTGTGTGTCTCAAAGGCTGACCCTTTCAAAGAAGTCAGTAGATACCGCTACGTTCTCTTTTCAGCTGTTCAACCCTCCTGCTCGGACAGCATTACAGTTATCACATGTGAACAGTGGAAGGGCCACGCGATGAAGGGAAAGGGTCCATTTACGGTTTCAGAGCATCTGCGCTTTTAAAACTGTAGACCCTCCTGGCTCTGCTCCTGGTGATCTCACTAGTGCCTTGTGAGCATGGGGACATCTATGCATGTGTAGCAGTTCACAAGGCACAGCATAACTTTTCTGGAGGTACGGCTCCTCCTGCTCTTAAGGTAGGATGCATCTTAAAGGAGAGGAGAATTAGACATGAAAGGTTCATGTTTACTCACGACCCATGAGCTTGGGAATATAAATAGGTTACTGCCTTGACACTCCACCATGGGGCCTCAGGAGCATGAAGGGTCATGTAAGGAGAGAAGGAATGGGCTGGGATCTGAGTCCTCTTCTCTGAAGTATTGCACTGAGTTTGTAACCCTGGGGGCCAGCCCTTGCAATTCTCCTTTTGTGTTGGTGTGCTTTGTGTTAGTTGAGACATAGACCCAAACAATACATTTCTATGAATCTGAAGAAAAACTGTTAACATCTTATCCATCTTCATGGAACTTTTCCTCAGAATTTAGAGTCCCTGGAAAAGGGAAGGGGATGTGAAGGAATGGGGAGATGAGAAGG
The DNA here is from genome assembly GCA_964023405.1 of Apodemus agrarius. NCBI lineage: Eukaryota > Metazoa > Chordata > Mammalia > Rodentia > Muridae > Apodemus > Apodemus agrarius. The sequence continues at coordinate 37,079,423 of OZ030026.1, forward strand.
GGAGAGAAGGAAGAAGCAAAGGGAAGTCCAAAGGCACGGCCCCTCATCAGGTTCTCTCTGCTTGCAGTCCCAAGTTGGGGAGCAGCTGTGCTTTCTAAGAGGTTTGTGTTTGCGAGAGTGTGTGTGTATGTGTATGAGTGTGTATGCATGTGAGTGTGCATGTGAGTGGATGTATATGTATATGTGTGTGTGATTATGTATGTGTATGTGTGTGTACGTGCGTGTGTATATATGAGTGTGAGTATGTGTATGTTTGAGTGTGTGCACATGTGTGTATGTGTGTGAGTGTGTATATGTTTGGGTGTATGTATGTGTGTGAGTGTGAATGTGTGTATGTGTGAGTAAGTGTGTATGTGTGTGAGAGTGTGTGTGTATATTTGAGTGTGTGTGAGTGTGTGTATGTGTGTGAGTATGAATGTGTGTATGTGTATGTGTATATTTGTGAGAGTATGTGTGAATGTGTGTATGTGTGAGAGTGAGTGTCTATATCTGTGAGAGTGTGTGTTTGAGTGTGTGCATTTGAGAGTGTGTATGTGTGTGAGTGTGTGTATGTGTGTATGTATGTGAGTATGTATATGTGTGAAAATGTGTGTGTGTGCGTGTGAGTGTGTGTATGTGTGTGAGTGTGTGTATGAATGTGTATAAGTATGTGGGTATGCATGTGTGAGTGTGTGTATGTATATGTGTGGGTATATGTGTGAGTGTGTGAATGTGTATGTGTATATGTGTGTGAATGTGTGTGTGTGCGCGCGCATGAATATGTATGTGTGTGAGACAGAGAGGGAGGGAGAGAGAGAGAGAGAGAGAGAGAGAGAGAGAGAGAGATCGTTCTTTCTTCCTCAGTTCTGTTGCCCAAGCTTTTGCCCATCTGGATGCAAACCCTGAAGCTTCCTGGTGTCCAGACCTGACTTTCCGAGCCCAGACCAAAGAAGACTCACATTGTCTTATATCTGCACACTCACTGTGGGGATGGAGGCAAAGGGGAAGAAGAGGAACCTCCCGGGAGGGCCATGGGTTTCCTGGAGAGAAATACACTTCCGAAAAGCCACGTAAGCATGATTTATACGACAGCCCACAGCCAGGCTTCTTTCATTTCTCTCCAGCTCTGAAACCCAGGCTAGAGGTCACTTCTTATCTCCCATCCCAGAAGGAGCCTCTGATCAGAGGAGAGCTTGGTATTACGCCAGGATCTGAACAAGAAACCACAGCCTTGAGACGAAGCCAACTGGGCCAATTAAGAAGGTGTTGTCGATGCTTCCCAGGAACGGGTTTCTAGATATTTTAACTTTGATGGAAAAGTTGAAGCTTCTAAAAAATCCCCCAAGAACCTCATATTTTCCAGGGAATAGTGCCTGGACTCTTAAAGGCTTCCAAGAAAATGGGATTCTCAGAAGCTCTCTCGACCTTCAAGCTCACTAGTTTAATCAAGAAGTGTATGGAAAAACAAAAGCAAAGAAAACTGGGCCTTCTCATATACCCTGAGAGATTTAGATGAGGTAAGTGTTTAAGTAAAAACCTTGCTGCCAATTAGGACAGTGTCCTGGCTCCTAGCCTCGTCCTGTTCTCCCCACTTTTGGCTGCTAGGTGTGGCAAGGTTGGTCGGCAACAATGTCAGCATAAGGGGCCCAGATTAGCATCGCCTCCCCCTGGAATTAATTTTCTCAGAATCCTGGCCTGCTTACTGATCTTCTTCAAAACTGGCATACACCGGTAATTATAATCTAAAATGCAAATGTCCATAAACGCCGTGAGCTTACTGCAAACCCTGCACGGTAGTTCTCGAGTCTGTCTTGTAGATGCGCACGCTAAGACGCGCAAGAATCAAGGAATTCACGGGAAGTTCATTTGCACCAAGGAGTTCATGGGAAGTATGAATCAGACAGACTTGAGCTTGGGTATTCTAATCAGCACTTGGGAGTTCCTAAGAACAGGTGAGAGAGCGGTCACCCACCGGCCAGCAAGGTCAGAGAATCCTGCTGCTCCCAGCATTAACCCTTCAGCTACTGGACTCCAGTAGTGATGGAATCCTGCAATAGAGATCCAACTCTGGGTGGCAGGAATTCCAACAAATAGCTCCGGACAAATAGAAAAGGAAATGGTGAAAAACAGCAAAGAAACTTAATCAGTATATCTATAATAGAGAGACAAAGGAGACCCGCGCCTTTATCTCTGTTCCTAGGAATGTTGACTTCACCTCAGGTTATAGAAGAAAGGGACAAAGGGTGGTACAAAAAAATTACACATAATACATCTTAGTCACATGGTGGTTCCGGGGCTGGAGAGATGGCTCAGCAGTTACCAGCACCAGCTGCTTGCTGTTCCAGAGGTCCTGAGTTCAATTCCCAGCAGCCATATGGTGGCTCACAACCATCTGTGATGGGATCTGATGCCCTCTTCTGGTGTGTCTGAACATAGCTACACCGAACTCACACATAAAATAAATAAATAAATCTTTAAAGAAAAATGGTGGTCCCGTTGATTATGAAAGTATTATAGGATGATGATCTCAGCATTGGTCAGACAGGGCCTTGTTGCAATATGAAAAGCATTGCTTCCTGACTGGTAGATCTGATCCTGGTCAAAATGGATCCAGAGATGGCAAGATTTTATACTTTTACTTATCCATTGGGCATTTTCAGGCCAGGCAGGGAAGCATCAATGCTTTTAGCAAAGGTAGCCTCTAAGTCACCATTTCTCAACCAGTGAGTGGGGTTGAGACCCCTTGGGGAGTTGAACCACCCTTTCATAGGGGTTATCTAAGACAATTGGAAAACACAGATCTCTACATTACGATTCATAACTAACAAAATTACGGTTATGGAGTAGCAACAAAAATAATTTTATGCTTGGGGCTTGTACTGACTGGTTTTGTGTGTCAGCTTGACACAGGCTGGAGTTATCACAGAGAAAGGAGCTTCAGGTGAGGAAATGCCTCCATGAGATCCAGCTGTGAGGCATTTTCTCAGTTAGTGATCAAGGGGACAGTCCATTATGTGTGGTGCCATCCCTGGGCTGGTAGTCTTGGGTTCTATAAGAAAGCAAGCTGAACAAGCCAGGGGAAGCAAGCCAGTAAGAAACATCCCTCCATGACCTCTGCACCAGCTCCTGCTTCCTGCCCTGTGTGAGTTCCAGTCCTGACTTCCTTTGGTGATGAACATCAGTGTAGACACGAGAGCTGAATAAACCGTTTCCTCCCCGACTTGCTTCTTGGTCACAATACTTTGTGCCGGAATAGAAACCCTGACTAAGACGGGTCACCGTGACACGAGGAGCTGTATTAAAGGTCACAGCCTTAGGAAGGATGAGAACCACTGGGCTAAGTCCTTGCCCCCCCCCCCTGGAGAGGTCTGAGACAGTAGGAAGAAAGCCTGTGAGGTCTTGAGAAAGTAACTTTTTATCAACCAGTTATTTCAGTAATCTTCGAGCTGGCAGTCCTGACACAAGATGGCTGAAGACTGAAGAGGAGTCCCAGTTGCAAGTGGGTGAAGGGAGGAGTCAGCTCCGCTTCCAGGCAGCAAGAAGGGATTCTAGGATGGTGACCCATTAGGTCTTCGGACCACAACGGGCAAGGGAGCGTCGGGCCGAAGGAAGACTGTGGAAATGTTGGAGGCGTCAAGCCACGGGGACTGCAGCTCATTTCCTGTGGCAGATCGAAGGGTGAGGTTCAGCGCTGGGAAGTGGGAAGGGAGAGCCGCAATAAATAGGAATAGAAAGGCACCCAGAAAACGGGTACCTCAAACACGTTGTAACCGGGAAGCTGGATGAAGCCAGTTTATGCTTTGGCCATATAAAACTACTGATGGGTTTTTAAATCCTAAAATAGACATTATCCATCTTTCAAATAAAAAATGTGAAGCTTGCACAGTGTGGAGCAGACGCCTTCCTTACGCCCACTGAGGTAAGACATATGGTCCAGCTTGCCTGCCCACTGGGACAGAGTCACCTTGCCACTTCCTGGCCTCTCCACGCTGGCCTTGAATTACAACTACATTTTATCTACTAACAATTTTGCAAGAACTGGACCTTTTTAAAAAATAAAATTAAAAAAAAAAAAAAGCAACATTGCTTAGGCAAGTGCCTGACTTCTGCCTACATTTTCCCAGGAGTCTTTCCTGGGCTTGGATGTTTGTTCTTTTTTTCTTGGAGATACGCTATGGAACCGCTGAGAATTCAATCATCACTCAGAATCATAGCACAAAGTCCCACTGCCTCTGGTACTTCCCTACATCTGGATTCCCAATTGCCTCTGCTGGGCTGCCTGGGTGAACTCCTTCCTATGACCACATCTGCGGGATGAGCGCCTGCAGTCAATAGAGGGTCATTCCCCTAGGGTCAGCACTCCAGCTCAGAAAATTTCTTTAGCTCCTCATTCCATCCCACATGACCCCAAAGTATCCTGATCTCCTGTGAATGAAGACTTCTATGATCCATGGAAGAGCCTCATGCAGTTACAGCAATAAGGGCAAGAAGCAATGATACTTAAGCAATGCAAAATGTCCAATTCTCTACACAAATATTTGGCAAGTTTCATTCTTCACTAATTTGGTTGCTTTTGGAGGTGTGTGTGTGAGTGTGTGAATGTGTGTGTGTGTGTGTGTGTGTGTGTGTGAGAGAGAGAGAGAGTGTGTGTGAGTGCCTGTGTGAGGGTTTGTGTGTATAAGAAAGCATGTGAGTGTGAGCGTTTGTGTGTATGAGTGTGTATATGTAAGTGCATGTGATTGTGTTTAAGTATGTGTGAGTGTCTGTATGTGTGTGAGTGTGTGTAAATATGTGTGTTTAAGAGTGTGTAAGTATCTGTGTGAGTGTGTTTAAGTGTGTGAGTGTGTAAGTATGTGTGTGAGTGTGTGAATGTGTTTAAGAGTGTGTATGTATGTGAGTGTGCTTAAGTGTGTGAGTATGTGTAAGTATGTGTGAGTGTGTGTGTGCGTGTGTGTATGCGTGTGTGAAAGTGTGTGTGTGTGTGTGTGTGTGTGTGTGTGTGAAAACTGAGTGAGAATAGAAGGGTGGATCTGTGCACGAACAAGAATTCTTCTCGTTTTTAATGGTAGTGACCTAGGTTCGTCTCAAAGAGGAAACTGAGTTCACTGGAAGAGCCCGTGGCTGAGTATCCTGAGGTTTGAACTCTCATCTTAACTATGGGCTCCAGAACCAACCTTGTTCCTCTGTGTTCCATCTCTTCACATCCTAGACCTTTAGCCGCCTTAGCCTGAGGTCTTAATGATCTCTGGGGGGGGGGGGGCGGCGTTCTCATTTTCTGTGCTTAAAGCACATTTTCAGTTAATGGTGTAGCACAGTTGGGAACATTCCTTAGGTACATTTCTGACTCCAATAGAATTGTATCTCCCAATTACTGTAAGGTCCCCTGCAGTTATGGATCTATACCTGGTGAATATCTGCTCTCATATTCTCTTAGATAACCCAGAAAGGGAGGTTTCCCTCAGTGACCTATCATTGTCCCTATTCCCTTATCACACCCATGCCCCAGAGATCACACTGGTGTCAAGTCTGTGTCTGTATCCCTTAGTGCCCCTTCTGATATATGAGTTTGGATGCTCCGAGAGCTCAAATATAACCCAAACTGGTTTTTTAAATAAATTGGACTAAATATCGAGAATAACTGTTCCACGGGTCATGCTTGCTAGAAAGTTCTATAGCTTTCTAAATTAAATCACGTTGAAGAAAGAGCTGACCATGGTGTTCCTGTGGTTTGAGTGTGTCCTAGAAGGTTTCACATACCATAGGACTGGTGTTGAGTGTCTCTGTGTGGAAGGTATCGCGGTGTTGCTTCGGGACGAAATTAAAGTAGTTCTCACGTGACTTCAGTTCTTTCCTTCAAGGGTGACATGTCCTCAAAGGCTAAACCTGATGTTTCTCCTGGTCCGTGATTTTCCCCCTCTTATCCCTCCACCTTCCAACATGAGGTCACCATGTGAAGTAGCCAAGGGACCTCCCAACAGAAGCTGAAACAAGGCCGCTCGATCTTGGACTAACTCTGTGGGCCAAACCATCCTCCCTTCTTTAAAAAAGCAAACAAACAAACGCGGAACTTCTGGTATTTTGTTGCAGCAAGTAAAAAATGCACTAATATTTGTAGATTGCTTGCTTAACTGAGTCTTAAGTCTATATTAGTTGGAGAAAGGACTCCTGACCGAAGAAAAATTGATCTGAGAAACCCTTCGTGAGACCCCTGAGTCTGCAGTGTTATAGAGGAATCGCCAGAGGATTTATAGAGAATGGCTCACACGGACGACAGGCACAATGTGAGAGACGATCAGTTTCTTCCTGTGTCTAACACTTACAGATTTTTAGACGGTGGCCTTTAAAGTTCTTTTGTAGGAGGAAGCAATGATTTTTTTTAAGTACTTAAAGATGATTGCTGGGGAGGGCACTAAAGCACTGGCTCTGTTGTGTTCCTGTGAATCACTTTTCATTTCCTCTAATGCCCTTACCAAGCATCTGCTGGTTTGTTGTTCTAGGCAGAGAAAATGACGAACAATCTGGGGAGTGCTCAATACAGATTCAGACCCTTTGTCAAAGAATGGTTTAGATCAAAGCTTTCCAGAGGCAAGCGCCAGGGAGATCAAAGGACATCTTTATCATGTGTCTTATGGGGTGTGACTTTAAACACCAGAAATTAGACCTTGGGAGTCCATGTATTTACCATTAAAATGTGTCTTATTTCTAGGGAAACAAGGTCTTCAGCGCCCCGTGTACATTTTTACCAGGAAATAGGTGGGTGGAACAGGCCTGTGATCTTCCTTTTCTTCTTTAATGAGAATCATGCTTTAGACTTTGCGTTTTTTGTTGTTCCAGATGTGTGCTAAAACCCTTCAGATACAGAAATGGGTGGGCCAGGCCCCTGCCTTCCTGGAGACTGCATGGAAGGAAGTCAGGCCGTTATGGAAGGTCCCCTTGATCTGTATCGACTGAAACTAAGCGAGGGGGCCCAGACCTGGGCTCAACATACAGCAAGGCCTGTGGGAATGGGCACCATGGAACAAGGTGTTAGTGAGTGAGGTGGGGCAGTGGAGTGGGTGTGTCCGACCCCTAGAGGACAGGAGTGGTGCTACAGTGAAGTACAGGATGCAGAGCCATGCTGCCAAGATGCCGAGACCCAGAAGGAGTGGGCAGTCAGGTTACACACGGCCTCGCAAGCCGTGTCAGAACTTACTTAAGAAGAATGGGAAAAGGGGGCCCGGAGAGATGGCTCGGCGGTTAAGAGCACTGACTGCTCTTCCAGAGGTCCTGAGTTCGATTCCCAGCAACCACGTGGTGGCTCACAACCATCCGTAATTAGATCTGACACCCTCTACTGGCGTGGCTTAAGACAGCTACAGTGTACTTAGATATAATAAATAAGTCTTTATTTATTTAATATATAGAAGAAGAAGAAGAAGAAGAAGAAGGAGGAGGAGGAGGAGGAGGAGGAGGAGAAGAAGAAGCAGAAGAAGCAGAAGCAGAAGAAGAAGAAGAAGAAGAAGAAGAAGAAGAAGAAGAAGAAGAAGAAGAAGAAGAAGAAGAAGAAGATGATGATGATGATGATGATTAAGGTATAGTGACTCTACACTTGTGTAGGAGGATCCATAAAGGTCTTGCTAGTGATCAGGGATTGATTTCCTCACCAGGTTTTGAGAGAGTTGCCTAGAGCAGGCGGCTTAGCTAGCTGTGCCCACGTGGGTGTATTGTTGAAACTACAATGTCAGCAGGATGCCCGGAGACTGGTCTTTGGAGGAGACTAGTTCAATCCTCCCTTCAAGCCGCTCCCCCAACCCCCCCAGCCCCCCACCCCTGCCCCATCCACATTTGGTGAAATCACCAGCTCCTGGGGAAGGGCAGCCTGGATGCTGGCTTCTTCCCATCTTAGAATGTTTTCATCCCATCTTGAGTGTCTACCAGAAGTCCATTTTTTTTTTGTCCTTTTCCTGGTGTTGGGAGTTGAACCTGACTACTGAGCTACATTCCGGGTGCTGCAACCAGAAACCTTCGAAGTTAACTTGGAATATATATTTTTTCTTCTTCTAATTGCTATTCTCTCTCCTCTTCACTCCCATTGGGGTTGGATTAAAAACCAGGGCTGACAGGAACGGTGCCGCACATACGCGGTTGTCTCACAGTACAACCTGAAGACTAGGCTCACCCTTGAGTGTGGTCTCACTGGGATTTAACTGGCACTGCTGCTGCCGTGTAGAGTGGTGGTATTGTACAGATTTAAGCCACGTTTCTATAAGGACCAGAGTTGGGGCATAAAGTTGGAGCCAATCTGCATCTCGTGTTTAAAAAAAAAGAAAGAAAAAAACAAAACAAGCAAACAAAAAACAAAAACCCAGACTCTTAAGAATGATTCAACATGGGCTGGTGAGATGGCTCAGTGGGTAAGAGCACTGACTGCTCTTCCGAAGGTTCTGAGTTCAAATCCCAGCAACCACATGGTGGCTCACAACCACCCGTAATGAGATCTGATGCCTTGCACTTATTTATAATAATAAATAAGTCTTTTTTTAAAAATGTAAATAAATAAAATAACCAATAAAACAAAAAAAGAATGATTCAACACACCCACTGAGGGCAAATGCTAGTGGCTTCCTGGGAGACGTTACACGTGAATGAGTCAATCCAGCTCATGTCACATCTGCACAAAACTTCTCCCTAGGCATAGTCCCCTAAGTGGGCGGGGTCTCCTGCCTTTGTTTAAGGAACACGGCATCTAAGTCTAAAGTCAAAGCGGCCCTTTTGACATTTACTCAGAGTCTTAAGGTTATTTCCTGTCTCTTCATCCCACCTGTAAAAAGAGGTGTGCTTCATTCAATATTTTTTCTTGTTAACACAACATTTTATTACAGGGCTTTGTCCTCCCACTCCTTCTAGGAAGAAGAAAATGTAGGTGAATTCCCACCCCCCTCTCTTGCAGTTTGGATCTTAAACGTCCCCCCCAAAGGCCATGAGTTAAAGGCTTGTTCCTCGTCCACTTCTGGGAGATAGAGGGTAGAGGCATAGCATGGTGGAGAGAAAGTTAGGTCATCGGGAGTGTGTCCTTGCAGGAGATAGTGACCCAGCCTCCTTTACATCACTTTCTTCCATTCCTGAGGTTGAGAGGGGATTTGCTCTATGACAGGACACAGTTGAAGCTCATTAAGCTATTTAGAATGCCTAAAGGAATTTGCCAGAGGTTAAAAAGAGACAGCCTTGCTTGTTGGTTGAATGACAAACTTGCCACCCGCCCCTTTTGGAAGGGCGTACGAGGCTGAGCTCTGCACCTGGGACTTTGGAACATATAAAACCATCGACCGACGACCGACGGACCACTTGAGTTCTCATATCTATTCCTAAAAAAACAAACAAACAAACAAAAAAAAACCAAAAAAACCCAAACCAAACCAAAACAAAAAACCCCAAAACAATCTGGTCCCAAACTATACACACCATGAGCAAAAGGCCTGGAGGCTTTGCCTGGAAAACCACTTAAAGTTAAGGAATTTCTTTTGATGGGTCTCTAGACCTCAGCTATCTTTACTCATGGCGTCCAGCCTTGATGGCTGTCCCCCCCTGGGGGCTAGCATCTCTCCCCCTCCCTCTCCCGGCAGCCAGGCAGCATGCCAGGTGGGGTATTGGTATTGTCCCTCCCTGCCTGCCTCCAGCCGCCATCTCTTCCTGCCTCAGAGCCCTTCCCCGGTCCATTCTTCTTTAAATACCGCCCCTTTTGCTGCAGAATGAGCCAGAGTGGGATGTCTTTGTCTTCAAATACTCAGCGTTGGGACTGTGAGGGGCTTCAAACAGGATTTTGTTCTTTTTTATTTTTTTAAAGATGGGGGACAAAAAAAAAAAAAAAAACAACCCATCAGTCCCTTTTTATAAATGGTGAAGAGGGTGATTAGCTAATATCGTGTTTGAAGGGTTTGTGGTTGAGATCATCGGCTGGATGGCCGAGACAGATGGTGACTATGGAGTAAAGGGAGGCTGTTCTCATGGGTAGCTTCTTTATCGCTCTAAGTGCTAGTAGGCATAGCAGGATTCCTTCAGTGCTTGCTTGTCACGATTCAGAAGTGGACGTGGGGACAAAGGACCTCTCCTCTTCATCGCCACCAATGTCGTTTTTTCAAGTACTCCCAAGGGAGTTGTGCTTAGGCGACTACAGTCAGAGTGATTCCTTTACCCGTCTGAAGGTGATCGATCAGAGCTGCGCACCTCACCAGGGTCAAGGACCACAGCAGAAGACCGAAATGAGCCTCACTTCACTGATCGCTCGGAGGAGTGCACACAAAGAGGATTTGAAATTCAGTTCCCAAACTCTGTAAAAGAAAGACCGTGACTGGTGAGAAGGCTCAGCTGGGAAAGGTGCTGGACGCCAAGCCTGTCAAGCTGAGTTTGAGCTGTAGGGCCCTCCTGTCTGTCTGTCTGTCTGTCTGTCTGTCTGTCTCTCTCTCTCTCTCTCTCTCTCTCTCTCTCACACACACACACACACACACACACACACACACACACACACACACAGTGGGGGTTCTCAGTTAAAAGTAAAATATTTTTTTAAAAAGAGGAGAAACTCTCTGATTTTAGATGCAATGTGACCAGCTGGCTCGAAGCTCCTCCTTGCACAGCGAGCGAGCGAGCCAGGACCAACTTTCTCTTCCTTTGGTCGGGGGCTTTCATCTGGCTTTCCAGCCCAGCAACAATCAAAGGAACTCAGGCCCATATTACCTTTCACACATCTGCCATCTTCTTCCCAGCCCCGCCTTCCCAGTAGTCAGCGGCCCACAGGGAGGAGCCTGTCTTCTTGGGGGAGGTAAGGAAGGGGAGCTGGGCCCCTCAGAGCCATGCTGAGTCTGCAGCCTGCCTTCACAGGCACCTGTAATGTTGCAGGAGCGATCGCTGTTGCTTACAGAGCTTCCGCTGTTTGCCACAGAGCTTCCGCTGTTTGCCACGTACTGTGGCAAGTTCTTGGCTTTTGATTCATTCACTCCTCATTTCAGCCTTTAAAGCACCCCCGGTATGTCTCTGTCTCATGGGACAGAAAACCTGGGAATCAGGGTTAAGTTACTTGCTTGGGTTACACACCGAATATGATACAAACAGGACTCTACCCTACACCTCTCCTCTGGGACTCCCCAACCCACGGACCTCCCGGGAGCATTTCTTTTCTGACATAGAAGACCATTGCTTCTCGTTTTAGATTTTAGTTTCTTGAAAGTTTCTGTATGTCTTGGATAACTTTCATTTTTTTGTTTTCTTTTACAGTTTTCATTTAACTTTTATGTTATTAAAAAACATGAAAAATAGGGGGTTGGAGAGATGGACGATGAACTAAGAGCGCTTATCACTCTTCTGGAAGACCCGAGTCTGGTTCCCAGCACCCAAGTCAGGGCACCTCACACTGCTTGTAACTCCAGCTCCAAAGAATCTGTTACCCCCGGCTTCCTCAGGCATCCAAATCCATGTGCTTATGCCTACACACGCACATATACCGCATAATCGAAAATAATAAAAATAAATTCTTCTTAAGAGTAAATGATCAAATCCACCCACCCCAATTCTCCAACCCCACATTATTTCCTCTCAATTTGCTTTTTTTTCCCCCCAACCATCTTCTGTGTTTTATGCGCATGAGCGTAGGGCCATGTGCTGGAGCGTAGAGAGCTGCTCAGGGGCCACGTCTTTGAAGCAAACTGACTCTCCTGCCTCCGGCAGCCATGGATTCCAACAGCTCCTCTCCTAAGGGTGGAACTTGGTGACCCTCCCCACCATTTGTACTGAGATCTTGTCTGGCTTGAATGGGATGGGTCTCATGTGTCCCATAGCTGTCGTCGCTGCTGGGAGTTCACGGGCATAACTGATCTCTCGTGTCTCCCAGATACTGTTTCAGTGCAGTCACTGTCACTGACTGCCTCTGGCTCTTACAGTCTCTCTTCCCACTCTTCCTCAATGAGCCCTGAGCCTCGTGGAGAGGGGACCGGTAATGATATCTCATTTAGGTTTGATGGCTTTAATCCTGCATGTTTTTATTAAT